>VDFB02288706.1:0-67475 GCA_007258455.2 Sequoia sempervirens
GATATAAAAGGAAAATTTAAATAAATTTCAACTAATAAGACATAGGAAATATCAAAACATGTATTTAATCTATTTAAAAGGATAATATAAAACTAAAACTATATTTACTTGTATTTACTTATTCCATTGTACCATCTGCACCCTCTCTTTTTTGCAACACATCTATGATTATCTCATGCTCTTCCATAGAAATTGTCCATAGCTCTTTATTTGTAGGTCTTCCACAATAGGGTATGTGCAGGATCATCATGGAAAAAATAGGTCCTTAAGTTGCAAAAAATTCAAAAAAATTAGAGTTAGACAACTTGACGTAAAAATTTGAATAAATTATCTATATTATTTCAAAAATATGTGAGAATAGAATCTATAGAAAATTGAATGTAGTTTCTAAAATACTAGGTTTATTTTTTTTAAAAAAATCTATTTGGTGAAAATTTGAAATTTCAATGTAGTATTACTTAAATTTTAGCCAAAAAATAAGTAGGTGTCTGTCTAACCACCCTAACTAGAAGAAAATGATAATATTTTTTATAATATTTTAGACATAAATAGAGGACTCATGTCTAGATGTGATGCATATTTTTTTATAATTTTTTTCCAAGTAATGAATTAATTATGAATTTTTTATTAAATTTTTAAAAAAATATAAAAATTTGTATGTCTGACCACCTTAACTTGGTCAAAACTTCATGAAATTCAATTTTTCTTTTTTCAATCCTATAACTAGTATGCAAAGCATAGAATGTGATGCATGTTTTAGATTCAAAAAATGTCATATTGTTTGAAAGCTATAGATGTTTTTCAATCAAGCTATCAATCAGGACTTTAGTCATAATTCAAATAGAAAATGAATAATAATTATTTATTAAATTCAAAGTAAAGAATAACTTATATTGGTGGAAAGTTGAGAATCTCCTTTAAGAACCCTTTTCATTTGATCAATTTTGGGTAAAAAAAAATTGTTAGCCACATATGCTGCAAATACCCATCATATTGCCACTTTTTGGCCCATCATGATCCTGCACATACCGAATACCTCACTAGTTTTATATTTGTTGCCACCACCAAATGTGAGTAGTGTATAATCTTCTTATGTGTTTCATAATCTTTGAATGTAGGTAGACCATTCTTCCATATTAGGTATTTTCATAGCCAAGTTCTAACAACCACCACTGATCCTATTGGATAACATGATAGCCATCATCAAAGAAGTTCTCAAAATTTTCATAAGGGGATCAAATAAGTTCTCAAAATTTTCTTAAGGGGATCAAAGACTTGTTATCAAAATTTGCTTAAGCGGATGCCTTAAGGGGATCACTATACCTGTTGGATAATTATATAGCCATCATCATATTCTCAAGGTGCTATTAACTTATGTTTAGTCTCCACACAATGAGCCAACCAATATTCAATTTCCTCTTCATTCCCCTCACATGCAACAACATACACATGTCTTGCAAACAAACTTTGATTTAATAACTTGCACATGTCTATATAATTTGACCAATCTACATACATCCATTCATATGTATATATAAAAATAAATGTATTACAAAATAGTAATAAAGTGAAATAAATTGAATTAAATTACCTTCTTGTACAAGGTTTGAAACATAATCATAGTTGTCTGCTACAAACATTTGATCATTTTCTTCAATTGTTGTTTCATATTGATCATGTGCTTGTGTAGGTTTCAACGATCTTTGCTTCCACTCTTCAACCTATTTTTTTATTTTCACATGCTTCCTAATCTCCTGAAATACAAAACTAACAAAAACATGCAAGATTCCTTGTCTAGATAGTCCATGTGCTTGCATTCAAACTTTTAAATGAATGCCGTTTAGTAGATCCACTGATTGTCTCTTAATCAAGTTGGTAGAATGTTCTCTTCTTCAACCAACCAAAAGAATTAGCAAACTGTAGAGTACTCACTCAAACTAGGTGTAGATAATCTTGTATTGTGCACCAATCCACAATCCCACATGCATTTTTAAATTTGATTGCATCCTCAAATTTTAATTGTTCTCTAGAAAAAAATATTTTAACACACACACCAACTCCATCATGTTCTCCTTTACCATGCCTAGCTTAAAAAAAAATCCACATATGTTGGACATTATGTTCCTTGTGAACCCTACTTAATCAATAGAACATTCAAGCATTCTTGAATTGTTCTATACAATTATCTGAACATATGAGATATTTTGTCATTTAGATTCCTCTTTCTTTTAAATTTATATACAATATATTGAAATGGTATTTAACAAACTCTAATGAGTGTAACCAGTTGTCACTCAAATAGAAATGATACTCCCTCAAAACTTTTCTATCATCCTCTATCTATCATCTACATGTCTATAAACAATATGAACAAACATAGCCACTTGCACTGAATTGTAATATTGTGATTGGATTTCCTCTTGGGGAGCTAGACTATAGTTTTCTAAAAAATCAACCACTTATATAGTATAGTACCATCTGGAAATGTGTTTCTACATGCACAAAATTAGCCATCAAGCCATTGAGCATGTTGAGAGTGTGTGACATATTTTGGTACAATATTATTCTTGAATTTTGATATGAATGCAAGTACACTAACATTTTTTGTAACTAAATCAGAATGCTTTCCAATTTTTCCATCTTTTAAAAAATGTCAACATTCTTAAATCTTTTAACATCCACTAGTTTTTGTCCAAAATTATTATCAACACTTTCATGCATAAAAACTCTTAAGAATGAAAGATTGCCACAACTAGTGCATTGTCTAGAAATACATGAACTTAAATAAAATAATTTCCCATTCGATATTTCACAAAACAAACTTGATATAAACTCCCTTATTCTTTTAGGTGGCATATTAATACCACACTCCTACATAATCATGTTAGTATGTAAAGAACAATGTATATATTGAAAAAAAACATAAAAATCATGGAATTAAATATGCATTTTACAACAAGATATTTGTTGCTTATTAATTTTTACACACCAAGGTTTATATTTTTAAAAAGACCTTTGACTTATTTTAATATTACCAGGTAACACTAAATCACCACAATTTTTTTATAAATTCAGTTTGTGTTGTATCTAATAGGTTTTTTGGATGAGGATCATGAACTTCGGGCCCTACTCTTAATTTGAAAACATCTCTAGAATTAGATGATACTTTAGTATTATCATGCCAATATTTTTTAATCAAATATTTGATTTCAACAATCAATTTTATGTCAGACCTTTGAAGTTGACCACTAAAACTCCAACATTGGTTGATTGGATCATTTTCTATACTTTCTATTCTTTTTTCTACTCTTATAAATGTTTTAGGATGTATTTTTAGAATATCACTAATATTTATTACCATTATTTTATTCAAAGTTTCTTTATTAACTATAACAGTTGTTATAGCTATTCTTGTTGCATTATTATCTTTAGATCTACTATTTTTTCCAATATACTCAATGGCACTAGCAACAATAGACATAGCATGTTTTAGTGATTGATATTTTCTTCTTGGTTTAACAAAAATGCATAAATTTTTCATTACTTTTCTCATTTTCCATATTCTCATCAATTGCATCATTAGTTGACATTGAAATGAAGGTTTTTTTTACAATAAAATAACTCTTTGTATAATCTATTGGCATGCTTTCTTATTTGTCTCCAAGAAATCTTACCAGGAAGATTATCCAAAACATCACTTTGAATTAAAAAAAAAATATTTTCAATTTCAACATCACATCCTAGATTTTTATTTTCATTTTCAAATTCAAAATTATTTTCATTTTCAAATCAAAATGATTTTCATTTTCATCTTCATTTTCATCATAAAAACTATTTTCATTTTCATTTTCAATAAAAGGATTTTCATTTTCATTTTCATATTAAATAAAAGGATTTTCATTTTCATTTTCAACAACAAAATGGTTTCCATTTTCATTTTCAATAAAAAGATTTTCATTTTCATTTTCAACAAAAAAAAAAACTATTTTTATCTTCATTTTCAACAACAAAACGATTTTCATTTTTATTTTCAACAACAATTTGACTCATATCTTGAACTCTACGACTATTATTGATGTCAACATTGTTTTATTTGTAGTGAAGAAAAATGTTTTTCTTTACATTTTCACTCTTGTTTGGGATTTCCTTGCTAAAACTGGGCTTCTTTATGCCTTAATTAGCCTTCTTTTGCATCCAAAATAATTAATTAATTCATATTTTAGAGGATAATCCTGACATATGTCAAGTGACCCATCAAAATTTAATGATTTTAGATTGTATGACTGAAATTTAGTGATCTATGAATCATACACCACCTTGGGTGTATGGTTCCCACCTAAGTTTTGAGTCCTGAATTTGAATTTCACAATAAACTAAGCATTTCTTGAAAAATGTGCCCAAGCTTAGCCTAATGGGACTCATACACCCCGATTGGCATATGAGTCCCACTTAGCTTTGAACTAATTTAAATTCAAATTCTTGGTGGAATTTTATTCTCCTAGATCTGATGTTGTCTTGTAATATTGTAATTTTTGGAAATTTGGCATAAACAAGTATAAATACAAGGTTAATTCACATATTTTCTCCTAGCAAGTTTACAAGTCATCTAGCAATTCAAGTGATATTATGAGCATTCAAGTGAGAGAATTATAGAGCATTCCAGAGCATTAAAGAGTGATTATCAAGCATTTTGAAGCATTATTCAAGTATCAAGCATCATGTCAAAGTCATCATGCATCATGTTTTTTTTTTAGATAAAATTTGTGATATAGGGTTATATGATTCAAGCAAACATTTAAGTCAAGATCCATATCATTCAAGCAAGAATCAAGATCCACATTCATGCTATCCATTACTTACAAGATTGAAGCCTTTTGTTCAAGGGTTTGGTGAGTTGTAACATTGCATATTTTTTCATTCATCATTCCTCCATTCTATTTCTATTCAATTCAAGGTGTTTTTTAACCAAAATGGGGTTTGACCAAGGAAAACCCCTATCCATTGATAAAATAACATTTTTCCATCACTTTGATGTGTGATTGTAGATCTAGGTGGTTTAGGTTGAATATACATTGAAGAGAAAGATTGGAGAAAAGTTGTCAAGTTGTCAAAGTTGTCATCTTACTTGCAATGTCACAAAAAGTAACTTATAGGGAAGAATTCAGTGTTTCAAAACTGGAGATTTGGAAAGAGGGAATGTAATGCCCCATCGCACAAACCCCAAAGGAACAACAAAGAATGCAACAATTTTTTTTTTAAACATAAGGAATGCACTTAATTTTTCCAACATAACCAATGTTTCAAGTTGCACATCAAAGTCCCTTGGGGTACGTACATGAGGTGACATTACCTGAACTATCCCATAACAAAGTTAATAGATGAAAATTAAAGTACCAATTATGTAATCCATTCATTCACACATGTATCATCATTTAAAAAAATTCATTAACGATAACCAAAATGATAAGAATAATCCATATAAAACCATACATGCAAATACCATAAATTAATCATGAAGATATTAAGTACATATTTCCATAGATACAACATAACATTAACAATATTAACAAATGGTAGTTCAAGAATGATTTACATGGTATGATTATTACATTACATCAACCTGATAGTACATCTCTAGGAACACATATACAAAATTACATCATAAGTCTTCCCAACACACATGGGAGTGATACATCAATACATAGAATACATCTGGAGTACAAATATACATCTGGTAACATATGAATCTTGGATTAGACTACATCCACAAAAATCTACATTGAATGGTACAACTACATCATAAGGGGACCAAACAAGGTGCGTAGCATGTTCCACCCAACCACCTCCATGCTGGGAGTAAACAAGGAAGGATCCTCAACCAAGCACATCCAAATAGTAAGACAAGACTAAACTCCAGACGTGAAAAATAAGAGAACACAAAGAAATATCTCATAACCACAATAACCCACCAAAACACAACAATAGACCACTTCCAGAGGATTTCAATAAAACAACTCAAATGGAATGCTAGAGGAGAGTGTCATCACATGGCCTTACATGGATTATCTAGACAACCTATCACAAGGTGCCGCCTCCATCTATGTTTATCTTGACAACCTATCTCAAGGCCCCGATCCATAGGGTTACTCATGCAAAATCATTAACCTCTCGTGAGGACAACAAAATGATCATGCTAACCACGACCTTCTTGGCCCACCTTTAGTCTATGATAGCACTAACAGGAAAACGAGGCATCCATAATTATCTTGATTTATGTTTAACTACCCACCCCCTAATTATTTACTTAGGTTATCACTTATTACTCTAAATCTAACGCGGGTTACCTTGACAACCCCTTTGTGCACCGACCCCCACTTAGGGCCACTCTCCATAGACACACAAAACATAAAAATCTAACACCAAGGGATTGTACCAACAAGAACACTGAACCAACAAATAGAACATCTGTGAGGAAAAACCATCTGCCCAAAATCATAGGAAACACACCCATAAAACGGTACAACTCATGTGTAAACTCAAATCTCAACAATAACCAAAAACATAGGACCAAATATCAAATTACAAGATCAAATATATACATCAATTTACCACCTCTGGAAGTCCCTAACCAACAACTTCAGCTCCTATAAAAGGATAAACTAACTCAAGGGCTTTCCCACATGATACAAATCCAATAAAGAGAAAACCACAATTGATTCAATGAAAAATCTCAAGAGTACACAATAATTTCACCAAATAAATAAATTAGTCACTCGAGAATATTCAATTTAATTTAAATCACAGTCTATTTCTAATTTTCTCACTTAAACTATAACATTGCAACTTATGAAATTATCTAACTAATTCATAATCACAACATATACAATCCTTTATATATATATAAATATATATACATATAGACACTTTTATGTGTATATACATATATATGTATATATAAAATAAAACATATATTAAAATTTATGCATTTAAAACATATTATAAAGAAAATGCCTTTACACATCACTATATATACAATAGTAAACATATATATACATATATATTAATATTAATATTAATATATATATATATTAATAAATATGTTTATATATATATACATATATTTATATATATATATTGATATAACTTAAATGTAACATAAAAATCAAATAAAAAATAACATTGAATTCCAAAAAGAATTTACACAAAATTATGTGCGCACTGTATTCACATATTATATGTGTGGAGGCCGTAGCCCCCACATGGTTGCGTACAACAGCCCTCAGCTATTGTTTGCAGCCGGTGGTGGCTGCGTACAACCTGCCACTGGGCTGTGGGTGGTACAGCTTTGGCCAACCACCCACCCCAAGACAAAATAATAAAAAATTATTATACTTTATATTAGGGTATGTGCAGGATCATCATGGAAAAGATAGGCCCCTAAGTGGCAAAAAATTCAGAAAAATCAGAATTAGGTAATTTGATGTAAAAATTTGAATAAGTTATCTATATTATTTAAAAAATATGTAAGAATAGAATTTGTAGAAAATTGAATTTAGTTTCTAAACTACTAGGTTTATTTTTTATTTTTTAAAATCTATTTGGTGAAAATTTGAAATTTCAATGCAGTAGTACTTAAATTTCAGGGAAAAAATAAGAAGCAGGTGTCTGTCTGACCACCCTAACCACAATAAGATGATAATATTTTTTTATAATATTTTTGATATAAGTAGAAGACTCATGTCCTGATGTGTTGCATATTTTTTTGTAATTTTTTTCCAAGTAAATAATTAATTATGATTTTTTTATTACAAATTTTAAAAAATATAAAAAATCATGTCTAACCACCTTAACTTGGTCAAAACTTCATGAAATTCAATTTTTTTTAAAAAATCCTATACTGTACGAAACATAGAATGTGGCACATGTTTCAAATTCAAAAAATGTAATACCATCTGAAAGCTATAGATGTTTTTCAATTAGCCTATCAATCAGTACTTTAGTCATAATTCAAATAGAAAATGAATAATAATTATTTATTAAATTCAAAGTAAAGAATAATTTTTATTGGTGGAAAGATGAGAATCTCCTTTAAAAACCCTTTTTGTTTCATTAATTTTGCATATAAAGAAAGTCGTCAGCCACATACCCTACAAATACCCATCATATTGCCACTTTTTGGCCCATTATGATCTTGCACACCCATTATTCTTCAAACAAAAATCTAGAACCCAAGGATGAAAAATATATTTTATTTAATTCATTTAAAAATCACAGTACATAGACTTTGCAAATATGTATGTATTTCTTTTCAAAAACAAACACAATAATATATATATATATATATATGTATATATTAATTTCTATTTAAATATATATATATATATATATATATATATATATATATATATATATATATATATATATATATATATATATATATATATATATATATATATATATATATATATATATATATATATATATATATATAAGTACATATATATATTTATCCATAATTTTTAAAATAAATAATATGAATAAACTGGTTTTTATTAGACACATTTTAAAATTGGGCATATAAATTCAACCCATAATGCAATGATTTTTCCATTCAAACGAGAATTTCACCACTAGATTTATTGAAGAAATTTAGAAGATTTCACAATAGTTTTCTAGAAAAGATTCAAAGATTTAACACAACAATTTTTTTAAAACAAAACCCTCTTTCAAACATAAATTCCAATTTAAAGAATGGCAGACATGATTTTCGTTTTCCATTACAGAACTTTCAAAAAGAAACAAAAGGATTAATTAATCTAAAAGAACCTGGAGTCCTTCGTTTGATGACGAATCCAAATGTAGTAACCCTTCTTCCTCTTTCGAAAATGAACTTCCTTTGCAGATCCTTCTCAAATTCCTTTTAGCTAACTTCTGAATCAGTTTGCTATTCTTTTCTTACAAAACAATTTCTCTAAAAAAATGCAAATTTTTTTATCTTTTTCTTTTCCAGACCCAAAACCAAAAAAACCATTCTCTATGTGTGTAGAAAACTTCCTTTCCTCACAATAAAATAAAGAAAAAAAAAAGCTCTTTTTTTTTTCTCAAAAATCCAATCCATCCATTGGTTCTTTTTCTTGTTTTAAAATCTCACACTTATCTCACAAATTTTTAAAAAAAAATTATTAATTTTATATGATATTATCCTCACAAGATATTCTCTTCTGATTTTCTAATTTTAATATCTTGAAAAAGATAATTTATAATTATCGCCAACATTATTTATTTAAATTAATTACTTACACCTTTTAATTAAATACTTTTAATTTACAATATTTAAATTCAAAATTACAATTACTCACAATTAATCATATCCACAAAATATCATTAATTTATTCCATATAAAGTAAAAATAAAATAAATAAACAACAACAACCAATACAAAGACAAGGACAAAGCCAAAACCATGACACAAAGAGGTGACAAACTTGGGATGGGGACACTTATCAATTCCCTTTTTCAACATCATACCCATTGGGTTAATTTAATGCTTGCCCTGTCTTGCTAAAGCAGGTGGAATCGAGACTTTATTCTTGCAATTCCTACATACAAACAAGGTCAATTAACATGTGAATCTCCATTGCAGACACACCGTGAAAGGAAATTGTGGGGTAGCAAGGTGCTCACAAGCGAGTGATGCCACTTCATCCTTTCACCAAGACTCACTAGCAAACACATCAGAAACCATAGCAACATAGAATTACAACATCATCACATATAATATTAAAGAAAACCATAGCATAACCAAATAATATAACCACCACATAATGTATCATCAAACATCATAAGTAATGCCAAGTGCAACAAACCAACCAAACAATGAATCCACACACAACCAAATCAGTGAACTAATCACCATCACAAACCAAGTATCAAACCAACACATAAGAGTATCAAAGAGTATCAGCAACATGGGGGGTATTACAAGGAAGCTACAGGAAATCACTAAAGGACCTTAGAGTTTTAGAGAAATCCTGATACTAGGACTAAATCACCACTTGTGGTGTAGGAGTCCTAGTATACCTATTTTCAAAAAAATTATATAGATCCTGATTGAATATTTCCAAATTTCTATTTTGACTCAAAACCCTAATATGGGAATAAATCACCTAGCCTGGTGTATAACTCCTAGTGAGCATTAAATTTAGCATGCTCAAGATTTATGACCTTCATTCAAGCCTCTTCAATTTTGAGGTGCACCTTTGTACTGTTCCAGTCTTTTATTCTGCATTTTAGTTTCAAAATCTAAGTCATAGAGTTAGGTTTTGCATATCTTTTATATTTCTTGTCTTTCCAAGCCCGAGCTTGGTGGTGAACCTCTCTTTAGTCTTTAATCACACCCTAGGACACCTTATTGTAGATCTCTATCCCTCATTCTATCATTGGATTGAGATATATAGGGTTTCCTTGAGTGAAACTTGTAGAAAATTTATGGTTGTGTCTGTCCTAAAACATTACATTAAACTACCATTTTCTACGTTTCAATATCCAGCTTCTTTTAAATCTCCCATTTCGATTTCATTCAAAGGTGTATTTGAAGATGTACCTAGATTTGTGCCTATTGAAACATTCTCCATAGCATTGAAAGGGAGATTTGAAGACATACGAGGAGTAGTTTGTATAATTGTATTAGTTTCCACATTCACCTCTTGCAAATTTGAATCATCTACATCCATGGTCTCCTTAATGCTTTTATCTTCAATAGTTGTGGAATTGGATGCTTCAACATCATTCATTGATTGAATCCTCATTCTTCTATCTCTTTTTCTTTTTGCCTCCTCTCTCTTTGCTTCAATTTCTTTAGGGGTCAATACATTCCTATCTTTCCTCTTATTTTGACATTGTGATCCCATGATTAAATACAAATGAATGTCAAAAACTTGACAGTATTCCTTCTTTTTTCTTCCTTCAAACAAGTAGAAATTGAATGAAATTTCACTCAAATAGTGTCCCAATGATGCCTCCTTACAAAATTTAAAATAAATCCCAAGTTGAAGAGCATCTACAAGAAAAAAGTTGATAGAAAATAGGAAATATGTTGCTTTTGGCCATATAGAGCAAGTTGTAGACCCGAAGTGTACTTGTTTGATAGTAAAAATGAAAAAAATAGTCAAAAATAACTTAGGACTTCATTTAGTAAATGAAATCCCAATCCCTTTTCAACGGATGAATAGGAAATGAGATCTCATTTATAAACAAAACAAGATCTCATTTAGTAAACATGATCCCGTTTTGTGAAATTTGAATTGTAGGCCTAGTTTTTTCTTTGTTAATAGGCTCAAGAAAAGGGTTGAGGACCTAAACCTAGGCCCTAGACCTAGTTTGACCTACAAGTTGAAGGCCCTGGAAATGTCACAAGAAAATAGTGCCTTTGGGCATATGTCTAAAGACTTTTTTGCAATTTTTTTTTGACAAAATTAAAACCCATTATAGATGAGACAATGTAGATTCCAAATATGTAATTTTTTTACAATTGGATTTTTTTTTCATTTTTCAATTAATTTATGATGAAATAGGTCCATAAATTTGAATTATCAAGGTTCTTTAGTATTTTAATAACTTTTTATTAACATAATTTTTTGAAAAAAAAAGTGTACAAAAGCGTACTTTAGACAATTCTTTTCAATTTTAAAAAAAATTCAAAAAATGATAAGTTTAGGTCATCTTATGCATGACATACATGATGATTTTTCAAAACACCAAATATGGAAAATAAAAAATTATAAAAAAAAATCCATAAAAAATTACAAAAAAATATGGAAATTGTGCTTCAATGAGTTACAAATATTTGCTAAAAGTATTTAGAAAAATATGATTATTTTGGTAAAAATATGGATGATGTACATGTGTGGTATAGTAAAAAAAAGTGAATTTTAAACAATGATTTTTAGAAATGCCTATTGAAAATCAATTTGTATCATTTGGGTATTGAAATACATTACATATTTGGAAACTACACTCTGAGTACTAAATTTTATAATTAGTGATTTTTTTAAAGGTTGCATCTCTAAGTGCTTCAAATTTTAAGGTTAAATGTGACAAATTCTAAAAATTAGGGAAAACACCCACTTTTTGGCTAAAAAGTGGACTCAACTTCTTGCCAACAGCTAATGTCATATCTTTTCCTTTTTGCAATAGCTTCATCTTGTGAAGCATCAATTCTTCTTTTCTAGACTAACTGTGGTCCTTCTTCTTCTTCAATAAAATTAATGCCAATATTATTTTTGCTTGTATCCTTTTCAATTATTCTTCTCTTTTCAAAGGCAACAGAGGTGCAGTGGTTGTAGTCTTCTTCTTCTCTACCCTTGTAGCTTGTGAAAATAGAGGGGATTTCTCCCTTACTAGAGGACTGGTGGTAGAATTTATCTTCTCTCTAATAGAGAGAAAAGCCTTAGAGTATTTTTGAATAGCTGGTGGTGTGGTAGCTATTCTATCAGATCTCCTTGAGCTACCCGAAGCTTCACCAATACTCATATCTGCTCTAGCTCTTTTTCTTGCATACTACACTTTTTCCTTAGAAAGTCCCATTTCTTTGGTATATACATCTACCATAGCATCAACATTCTTCTTGATGATAGGTTCTTTTTGTTTCATGTGTACTCCCATGGACTTTGAACCTCATAAGTCCCAAACCTTGATTTTGTGTTATCTTTTAGACTCTTCAACAAAATATTAACATAACCAATAAGATCTACCCCTATCACCTCATAGCCTAATTTGGGTACCCAAATAGATCTTGGTTCCACTGCCTCCATGATACAATGATCTGTAGAAAAATTGAATGTAATATCATTTTTGTAGCTTTCCACAATTATTCTAGGAATCCTTTCCCTCTCTTGCATTCTTTTTTGAAATACTACAAAGAAAGAAATAAGGGAATCATCCTGTGCTTTGAAATCTCCAAGGTTCCTCATATGCTCTACAATTTGATGTACAATAGGTCTTTCACTTATCTAGTTTACTCTTTCAATTTTGGGAAGCTCCTTCAAGAAATAAAAGAGTAAGCACATAACCAAAGTTCCAAACTTAACCACATATTTATTTTCCTTCATCTGCTTTATATTCTCTATTAATTGTTCCTAAGCAACTCATAAAAGTCATAATTTGCACCATTTTCTATCATCGCATGTGCCACATTGATTGCAGTGGTAGAAATAGATTTATCTCTATTGGTAAAGTAGATCTTGTAACCAATAATAATAGCAATATACCTAACAACTATATTTCTAATGGAATTTACTGCAAGGATTCTTTGCACAAATGTTTAGCCTATTTTCTCCATCACCTCTTTATTTTTAATGGACTTCAAAATGGGGACACGTCCAGTGGAGCATAAATTGGTGACCTCTCTTATCACTTCCTTTGTAATCATGTTGGGCATATCAATCCAAAAAAATTAATCATGTATTCTACTTAAGTCCATTCTAATCCACTTGAGATCATAGAAGAAATTGGGAAACCATTGCCATGTACATCTAGTTTCTTTTCAACTAGGTTTTTATACTTTGGCTTTAGGGAAAAATCCTCACCAATTAACTCATTTTACCATGTATCACTCATCTTAGTGGGATAATGCTCTTCTATTTTTCATAAATGTAAGACCTAATATCCTCAGTTGGTAAAACCCCATATGGAATATGTGAGAATGTGCCTAATGGGTCATCATCTATGTCTTTTGCAGGGTATTGTTTGAATTTCGGTTGTGGTTTTTCTATAACCAATATAACCATTGGTGTAGCCATTGCAGTATAGATTCAATCTAATTTAAAAAAAAATATTTCTGAAAACTAGGGCACACAAGATTTACAAAATACCTTTTTACTTTATTCACCAAACTCGGGTTGTGATGCTTTGAATTGAAAATCACCTTATGTACTTTGAATTCTCTTCTTACAACTTTGATCCTCTTCAAATTCCTTGGTGAAATGAATTTTCCTTAGTGAATTTTCTTATATCCCTTCAATCTACCCAAATTCTACTTTAATAATGCTCCAACTCATAAAGTTGGAAACACTTATTTATATGCACAATCAACTTTTAAATCTTTGTAAACTTTCATGTCATCATAATTTCTTCTGAAATATTCACCAATAGATCAAGCATGTTGATTTACATCACATATCTTCATGTTGTGGCATCAACATCTCCTTTCTGGTAGGGGTTCAAAAGATATCCATTAAAGCTCTCCTTAAGTTGCAGCTCTTGGCTTAGTTTCCAAAGGAAACATCTACATCGATGGATGGTATAGATTCTCCCTTGTCTTTTGTCTCTTCCATTTTTCTCCAAATCTTTTCCATTTCCTTCTTTACTTCAACTAGATCAACCTTTTTAACTAGTTCATTCTTTTTTACTAGATTATCCTTGTATTTTTGCTTCTACAAAATATAGCAATATGTCTAGGTCTACTACAGTTGTGACATATGATATAATTCTAAAAAATATTCCTTCCATTCACTTTATATCTATATTGATTAGCCTTGTGTCTAAATCCATAGCATGTATAATAGTAACCATTGAAAGATTGAATCATTATACCATTGTTATATGCATTCATAATTTGACTTTTGCATTCAATTGCTCTGTGACCAAATATTTTACATGTAAAACATTGACCAATAAAGGATGGTACATTCTGATTCATTCTGTTTCTACATTCTATTTCTTTGTGTCAAAATTTATTACAAGAGTAACAAAAACTATTGAAAGATGGGTACCTTTGAGCATTTGGTTGTTTAACCAGAGGTCTTCTAGCTTCATTTCTTTGATTCCAAATCTTTCCACTATTCTTCTAGTCTTCAGTCTTCTTTCGTTCATTGATCTTCTCTTCTAAACTAGGTGTCTAATCTACTTTTGATCTTTCACCTTTCCAAATCCTAAGCCATCTTTTCTTTTATAGACTTTCTATCCTACAATCATCTCATCAAGATTTGTAGCACTCATTTTGAATATTTCTTCATGACTTCTTGATTTCTCCATATTTGATCTTAGATTTACCACTTCTTGTTCAAGCCTTATGCATTCATTAGATTTTATTTTCACCATTTCATTTGGAAATTCCTCAAGTCTTTTATTTTCTTTAACTTGTACTTTCAATCTAGTGATAGTTTCATTTGATTCTTTCAACTATTCACTAAATTCCTTATCCCTTTCTCTAAACTTCTTTATTTTCTCTCTCAATTTTTTGATACATTCATTTGATTCTTTGACATTTTCCTTCAGATCCCTGTTCTCACCTTCAATTTTATCTAGATCTTCAAGAGTAACTTTGAGTTCTCCATCTTTGTTAAGCATGCAATCTTCTTCTATAAAATCAAAGACCGTAGGAATCTCTTCCAGAGGAATATGAAAATTTCTATGAACCATGTGTTCAATCTCTAAGACATTCCCAAAGAATTTAAGCTCCTTCCAAGGAATCAAGCCTTGATACCAATTGATGAACACCCAAAATACTAAGAGGGGGGGTGAATACATATTCTCTTTAACCATTCAAACATAAAAAATCCAATCACTAATGCATATTAACCTATAGTAAGGAAATAAAGAATGAAAACATCAAAAACATCACATAACACATGAACACTAGGATTTTTATGTGGAAAACCAAAAATGGGAAAAACCATGGTGAGTATTAGCTCACAATATATTATAACTAGTTATACTATATTGTAGGAATGTTCACTACAAGTGGACTCACTGTCCAAATGGTCTCACTGTCTATAGAGAAAAAGATAGAAGAGAGATGGTGGATCACAACCTATTTTTGAACTATTACAATTTGAACCATAGATTTTTGGAACCTTGCACTTCTCTAGCTCTTCTATGGTTTTCACCTAAAAGGAGAGAGGTAGGGCCAAAAATGCTAAAGGGTTCATTCAAATTATGTTATGTGTGATGTTATTTAGACTAAGTGCAATTAAGCTATGAAATTGATCGAATATGGATGCAAAACCCAAGAAACAAGTGATGTTTGAAAACACATTGTGTAATGCAACAATAAACTAAATGAAGAAATAATGCAAAATAGAAGGAAATAGGGTGAAACAGAGTGCACCTGAGCAATGTTTGATAAATCTGAAATGTTGTGGATGCTGACTGAAATCACTAAAATTTCACAGTGAGACTTATTTGCCTAGGGTGACGAATTAGTCCTCTTGGTGAAAAAGTGTCGGGAATAGGTTTTTGACTGTCGAGATCCAGAATCTAGCAAAATTCATATTTTCAGTCCTAAGGTAGGACTCATTCACCACTGGTGACAAATTAGTCCTCTCCCAAAATTCTAAAAAATTAGGAGACAACTCTGCAACACCAGATTTGTAAATCTCTAATTATTGGGTTATCGAAGTCAATTTTGTAGGAAACAAATAGAAAACCTTCCCCAAGCTTGAAATATGAATGAGTTGACTTGAAGCACCTAGTTGACTTGTTTACCAATCTTCAACACCAAAAAACTTGTTAAATATGCATACCTAGGTTTGCAAACACACATGCAATAGGAAAAAAATGGTTGAGGGTTCACAAATAGGGGTTTGCCTTGGTCAGACCCCACTTTTGGTAATCAAACCTTTAATGAAACAATGAAAAGAAAGAGAATGATAAACTAATAACATGCAATATCTATCAACTAACCAAACCATTGATAATGCAAATATAAAGTAATGTTAATGGATGCTTCAAAGTGCTTGAATACTGCTTGAATTGATATTGTAGAATGCTTGAATGCTTGAAAATGGTGTGTGAATGCTAGAGAATTGTAGGGGATGTAAAATGAGGCAAAAATCACGTATTTATACACACTTGTGCCTTAGTTAACCATTCATACCTCATCATAGGCCGACATCAAGTGTTTTTGAATAAAAACCCAAAAGGAAAATTTATTTTTTTTGAATTTGGAGCCAAGGGGGACTCGTTCACCACCCATGGCGAATGGGTCCCACCTAGGACCTAAAAATGTGTTTTGGGAAATATGTTGTATTTAATGTTGTTTGTCAGGATAATATTAAAAAATATACTTAATTAAGTCATATGAGGGCATAAAGGGACCAAATAAAGCATGAGAAAGGGATAAATAGTGAAGATATGCCTAGAAAAGCATGAAATCTTGTTACAAGACTTTACAAAACTTCAAAATAGGACTTTCTTAGTGATGAAAAGGTTATTTTTAGGTGAGTTGTAATGAATAGAGTGTAGAAGAATGTAGAAATGTTTTACAACACTTTACAACACCTTCACAAGATGCTGTTTTGGAATTTTAGTACCTAAATATGCATTTTCAAGCCATGTTATGACATAAAATTAGAGAAAAATAGTTCCAACACCATGAAAAAAGATCTAAAAGGCCATGAAAATGACAAGGGGCCATTTTTCTATGGAACATTTAGCCCCCACTTTAGTGAGAGGATGAACTTGCTTCAAACTCACACTAAAGTAGCCATGAACTTCAAGAGGAGGGTTCAAATGCACTTATGTTAGCAAGATGGAATGACAATGATCAAGAGGGATGATCAAGCCCCCAAGATGAAGATCCCATGGAAAACTAAACATAAGAACAAAGGAACACACAAGTATTGAGATGAATCAGATGAAGCTTTGATTGTCAATCCAACTAGTTGTGAATTAGATCTAGGCTAAAAGAGAATATGTACTCACTCTAGAGTGACATACCACATGATGATCCACTGGGTCAGAAGGCCCAAATGTACTCACTCTAGGGCCACAAAAATTCTAACTATCCTTAGGGTGAGAAATCCCAAAAGGTAAGATACATACGCTAGTTGGTAGGAACTCACAAACAAAAAGGTGGCTATGGGGAAAGTCATGCCACTGAATGGATGTCCCACTCAACCATATCAAAGTTATACATCTTGATAAATTTAATAAGGTACCACAAAGGAGAATGATTTTTGAGCTCTATGAGGTAAGCAAAACTTCTTTTACTTAACACTCATAGACATTGTTAATGTAGGATAGTGTAAGGATTGTTCAAAGGTATTTTTCTTTGTTCATGCAAGGTCTCATCTTAGGGAACATCATGTCTAATGTATCCAAGAGAGGATAAGTCAAAATAAGTATCACGCTCTTGGAGGGAATCAAGCCCAATGACTCCACCAAGAAGAGGACACATCACAAGAAGAAAGAAATCATGCAATGAAATGTGAGTGGTGATGTGTTCCCCCACTTTAAAGCAATTGTGAGCACCCATTCTATGAGAAATTGCTTTAAAGTAGAAGAGGAAATGATAGCTTACTTGGAAAGCCCTATGCCAAGTCATAGGTTTCTGATAAGCTACACCATGAAAGAGGGAAATATCTCACATGTGAGTCAATCTTAAGACATGTCACTCACATCCCAGAAAAAGCAACCTAAATTCATGGTAAAATAGACAAAGTGTCAGGACAAGTGGATGAGAGTGATGAAATGGGAAGTGTTGTTAACTAATTTTGATAGAGACAGGACAAGAATACCAATGTTCTGTGCAGACAAAGTTGGTGTCAGATCCATTGTGAGACCATGGAAAGGAGGTGTAGAATCTAACAACCCCCAATTATCATGAAAGATTTGCATTGTAGGTGAAGAATGCTCATCAACTTGTATAGGTTCAAGTTTTGGTTTAGAATTGAAAGGATTAGGGGAGTTGGAAGTGTTGTAATCAATTGACACTTAGCTGTGCTCATCAACATCAATCATGTATATCTTTTTGTTGTATTCAAACTTCAAGACACAATGGAGGGTAGATGGGATGCCTTGCATAGCATGAATCCATGGTCTCCCTAGGATAAGATTGTATGGAAGGGGTCTTTGCATGATATGAATAGAGGTAGGAAACACTATAGGTCTGAACTCAATAGGTAACGTGATCATCCTAAGAGGCTACCTATGAACATTGTCAAAGCCACAAATATGGACATCATTAAGTTGAATGAGCATTTTGTCCATGCCAAGCTGGTGTATGAGGTCCATGCTACATACATTAATTTTTGATCCATTATTGATGAGAGTGTGCCTAACTAGAGTTTCATTAATGATCACCTTTATTATCAAGGGGTCATTTTTGTGTTGAATCTCAAGTGGGGGTAATTCATGTTTAGGAAATGCGATTTCTGACTGGGTGGTTTGCATGGGATGAGGGGGGGATGTTGCATGAGTCAATTTTATGTAAAATTGTAACTCTTCCTTCTGTATTTCCAACATTTCATGAAAAAGAAGTTTGACTGTCTGTGACAGTTGAATGAGCTCCCATATAGATATATTAGCATGATTCCTTTTAAGATATTCAACACTAGACACTTTTTGAGGAAAAGGTAATGGTGTAGAAGTGTCTTCTAGTCCTCTAAATGTTTGAGTCACTAGGTTACAACTTAGCGGCTGTAAAACATTGTTATGAGTAGATTGCATAATTGATCTCAAGACATCTCTAAATTTTTTGTGTTTTTCACTAATGGAAGGTGACTTAGGAATCTCATTAATTAAAGGAGATCCCACTTGTGTTGTCATAACCTCAAAAATTGTGTCTTGATTGGAATGATGTATTGGTGAAGTGGAGTCTAATGTCACGTTATGATTATCTTGCATTATGATAGGGTGCCTAGGAGGAGAGTTTTTAGGAGAACAATAAACCTAATTTTTTTGACATTCATAGGCTGGTTCTTCTAAAAGGTTTTCATTGCAAGTAGGGGAATGGTCAATGGTTGAATATTTTTTCTCAAGAGGGGTTTCATGAGGTGAAGGGGGACAACTAAGATATTCATGACCTTCATTGATTGTGTTATCTAACATCAATGTATCTACTTCACAACTAGGAGAGATACTAGGAGAAGAAAAAATGTTGTTGTCATGATCACCTAAGGTTGTGTTATGTTGGTTGTGAATGTGTTGTCCACTAAGAGAGGTAAAAGGAGAGAAACAACTAAAATTCTCAAAAGTCTCATTAATTGATTCTTCTACTAAAATATCTTCACCACCAAGAGGAGAGATATTATGAGAAGAGCAAGTATGATCATTAGGAATGGCCCATGTTTTAGTCTCTTTCACTAAAACACTCTCATAGGGAGGGAATAGGAAATGCTTCTTAACATGTCTACATATGTAAGGTACTAGCATTGTTTGAATAAGAATGAAAAGCACATGTAACCATTTTATGCAATGTTTTAGCAATATCAACAATGTATATGAAAAGATACAAAACACTCTTATCCAATATATGCTAGATTTAAAGAATGAAAACAATGTACATGCAAGAATGGAAAGCACTTTTAACAAACTTATGCAAAGTTTGAAGAATATAAACATTGTATATGCAAAAGTGAAAAGTAATTTTATCAATGTGATGCAAAATTATAGAAATGGAAGCATTTTTAGATGTAAGGATGTGTACAAATGAAGTGATTTGAAGAATGAGGAATCTAAAATGATGTTTTTGAGCTAGAGGCATAAAAAAATATTCCAGAAACTTTCCAAACTTATACTATATGATAATAGGAGGCTTAGGAAGCACAAAAATGAGGCTTCTGATGCAAGACATATAGTCAAAAATCTAGACAGGGATTGATTCACCTAGTATGGCGAATGAGTCCCAGTATTAGTTTTTTGTAAAAAATTTAGCATTTTTGAAGTGTTTGTGATATGTTTAATGTTGTAAGATGCATACCTAAGATGGAGATGTAAAATTTTAGAGATTTTTAAGGAAATTGTATGCAAAAATGTAAGCAAAATGCACTTTTTTCTAATACAAAAATTTGAAACCCTAGATGCAAATTAACCAATGCAACTCTAATGCAACTTCAATGCAAGCTGGGATTATGATGAAAATGGACTCCAAATCAGAAAATAAGATGTTCAAAAAGTGGGCTCACCAAAATGAACCATATATTTTTTGCACCTTGCACTTCTCTAGCTCTTCTAGGGTTTTTCACCTAAAAGGAGAGAGGTAGGGCCAAAAAGGCTAAAGGGTTCATTCAAATTATGTTATGTGTGATGTTATTTAGACTAAATGGAATGATCTAAGTGCAATTAAGCTTTGAAATTTATTGAATATGAATACAAAACCTAAGAAACAAGTGATGTTTGAAAACACATTATGTAATGCAACAATGAACTAAATGAAGAAATAATGCAAAAAAAAAGAAATAGGGTGAAATGGAGTGCACCTGGGAAATGTTTGATGAATCTGGAATGTTGTGGATGTTGACTGAAATCACTAAAATTTCACAGTGGGACTCATTCATCTAGGGTGGCGAATTAGTCCTCCTCCTGGTGAAAAAGTTTCGGGAACAGGTTTTTGACTGTCGAGATCTAGAATCTAACATAATTCAAATTTTCAATCCTAAGGTGGGACTTATTCACCACTGGTGGTGAATTAATCCTCTCCCAAAATTCTAAAAAATTAGGAGACAACTCTACAACACCAGATCTGGAAATCTTTGATTGTCGGGTTGCCGAAGTCAATTCTATAGGAAATAGACAGAAAACCTTCTCCAAGCTTGAAATATGAATGAGTTGAATTGAAGCACCTAGTTGACTTGTTTACCAATCTTCAACACCAAAAATCTTGTTAAATTTGTATACCTAGGTCTGCAAACACACATGCAATAGGGGAAAAATGGTTGAGGGTTCACAAATAGAGGTTTGCCTTGGTCAAACCCCACTTTTGGTAATCAAACCCTTAATGAAACAATGAAAAGAAAGAGAATGATAAAATAATAACATGCAATAGCTATAAACTTACCAAATCCTTGATAATGCAAATCTAAAGTAATGTCAAGGGATGCTTCAAATTGCTTGAATATTGCATCAATTGATGTTACAGAATGCTTGAATGCTTGAAAATGATGTGTGAATATTGGAGAATTGTAGGGGATGTAAAATTAGTTGAAAACCACATATTTATACACACTTTTTCCATAGTTAACTATTCATACCTCATCACAGGCCGACATCAAGTGCTTTTGAATAAAAACCCAAAAGGAAATTTAAATTTTTTGAATTTGGAGCCAAAGGGGACTCATTCGCCACCCATGGTGAATGGGTCCTGCGTAGGACCTAAAAAATGTGTGTTGGGAAATATTTTGTATTTAATGTTTCTTTTGGGGATAATATTCAAAGGTACACTTAATTAAGTCATATGAGGGCATAAATGGACCAAATAAAGCATGAGATAGGGATAAATAGTGAAGATATGCCTAGAAAAGCATGAAATCTTGTTACAAGAATTTACAACACTTCCAAATAGGACTTGTTTAGTGATGAAAAGGTGATTTTTAGGTGAGTTGTAATGAATAGAGTCTAGAAGAATGTAGAATTTTTTTACAACACTTCACAACACCTTGACAAGACATTGTTATTTGAATTTTAGTACATAAATATGCATGTTCAAGCCATGTTACAACATAAAATCAGAGAAAAATAGTTCTAAAACCATGAAACAAGATCTAAAAGGCCATGAAAATGAAAAGGGGCCATTTTTATATGGCACACAATTGCATCTAATACATACATGAATTATAGTTCCATTGAAGCACAATTACAAACTTTATGTGATTATGATTCAACACTCTTCCTCGCTCTTCATTCACACAATTCTGATATTCAACTTAACATTCACAACTTAGCTTCACATTTCTCTACTAAAATTTACATCACATACTCCATTTACTTCATCCAAAATACCAAAAACAATCCAACTTAGATGTAATTAGATCAGCCTAATTAGATGTAATACCAAAAATGTAACTTGTTAGCTCCAAAAATTGTCATCCACATAATGCACCATAATTCAAACCTAAAAATATATTAAGATAGGTCAACATGGACCTAAAATATATCCCACATAAGATAGCAATACATATTTATCCTTTTCACAACATAAAGTGTGTTAGGTCGGCCCCATATAAGACCTAGAAGCAAAAACCTTCATTTGTGTATCCACATCTCAACACGTGGACATAAAAATTTGATACAATCTAGCATCCATGCTAAATTGACATATGGAAACTTATCTTCAACACCACAAGGGAAAAAACTCATCCATGGAGAAGTGCAGATTCTCCCATACAAACACACTATACAAAAAAATGACTGTTATATGCTAGGATGAAATCTATCACTCATATCTCTCAAACTACTTGTCCAAACAAGATGAAATATTGGATTTAGATGAATCTAAAATCCAAAAAAATAATGTTAGAAGTTTAGAGTGACATATTCATTTGTAGAGTGGTGTGGACCAAAAAAGTGACACACTGTTACACTAAACTGGTAGATTTGGTCCCTTAGCCAAATTTCTATGCAACTGATATTTTTAGAGCAAAACAACTTGCACAAATATCTTCCTTAACATCTACAAAACATTTTAATAATATTCAAAATGATCCTCAACAATGTTAACATCAATGAAAACAATGATGACAACACTGTATGTTCATACCAACCATGCTCATGTTGCCAAGTAGCATCAATAATGAAAAACTTCAACAATCTCTCCAAACTTCCAACATAAAAGTCTACCCTTCTAAAAATTTATTATCAACTAACAATGTAGATTAGGGTGTTTTGATAATGTTTTTCCCTCTCACATGGAATCTTCTATAGGTAGGTCTTTCCAACAGATCAAATATTCTCTCATACTTTTTCCTCTCATATTTTCACGCCAATATCTATTTCTTTGTTATGTATTAAAATGAAATTACCCTTATCATCCAAAGGTGGGAAATCCACTAAAGGCTTAATATACTGGCCAATATCTCTTTTTAGACAAGAGACATGAAAAAATTATATATTTAATTATTCTCTAGAAGTTCCAATGTATAGGCTATTTCGCCTACCCTCCTCACAAATTTATAGGGTCTACATAATCTTGGTTTGAGCATCTTAGCTTCATTTCTCTCGAGTAAAGATTTTCTATAAATCTACAATATCAAGTAGGTCATGTCCTCAACCTCAAAATATCTTTCTATCTAGTTTTAGTTCGCATAAACTTATGTGGCAACAAAAAATGCATCTCTCTACTTTTTCTTGCTTGTTTGGGCCCTCCTTGTTAAATTTACCATAATGTTGCCTTGATTTGGTGTTGTAATGTGTTTAACACATTCACATTAGCTCTTGGGACCTTGTGAGCTAAATGAATTTAATTTTACCTCATTTTAGATGTTGTAAATTGTCGTTCCACACTTTGACACTTATCTAGGGTTTTCATTAATAAATTAGGCTTATTTATGCTTAAATTGGCCCTATTTTACATCCACAAGCCTTAATTAATGCATCTCTTTGAGGATAATCCCAACATAAACCAAAATCCAATCACAATTAATTTCTTTTTAGGTTGTGTGGCTCAGATTTAATGATCTGGGACTCATACACCACCTTGGGCATATGTGTCCCACTAGGTTTCAGGGCCCCAATCTTGATTTCACATGAATCTAAGCAGTTTCAAAAATGTGTCCCATAATTAATGCCTATTGGGACTCATACACCACTTCTAGCATATGAGTCTCGTGTGACCCAAAATTAAATTTAATTCAAATTCTTGGTGAGATTTTATCCTCCTAGATCTGATGTTAGCTTGTAGTGTTGTGATTTTGAGAAATTTAGCATAATCAAGTATAAATACAAGGTTATTTCACTCATTTTTCAGCTAAAAAGCAATCAAGTGACCTAGTAAGTTGAATGAGCATCCTCATAGAAAAATTGAGTTCACAAGAGCATTCAAGCATTCACAATATCATTCAAGAGTCTTCAAGAGCTGATTATCAATTGTTTTGGAGCATAATTAAAGTATCAAGCATCATGTCAAAGTCATCATGCATCACTTTTGTTTTTGAGATAACATTTGTGATGCAAGGTTTGATGATTGAAGCTAGCATTTAATTCAAGATCTATCACATTCAAGCAAGAGTCAAGATATACATCCATTAGAGCCATTTCATACATGTTTGCATAATTTCATTGCTAGGGTTTGGTGAGTTAAAACATTGCATTTTTTTCATTCATCATTCCCTCATTTCATTTCATTTCATTTCATTTCATTATAAGGTCTGATTATGAAAAAAGGGTTTGACCAAGGAAAACCCCTTTCCATTAACAAAACAACATTTCCCCCTTTCTTTAGTGTGTGATTTGTAGATCTAGGTTGAACACATATTGAAGAGAAAGTTTGGAGAAATTTTTCAAAGTGTTCAAAGTTTTAAAAGTTGTCACCTTGCATTGGAGATCATTGAAAGACATCTACAGGTTGCAAATCAGAGTTTTAGATGTGGAATTTAGTTGGAAAGGATAGAGCAGACATTGAAGATCAGAATTAGAATTTGAATTTCCAAAAAACCTTAATTGGATTGATACTTCACTTTTGGCATATAAGTCCCAATATAGCCAAGATTGCATATTTCCAGAGTTTCAAACATATCTCTGTCAGATTTTTGTTCTTGCCTAGAAACCCTAATCTAGGACTAAATCACCTAGAATGGTGTATGAGTCCCAACATAAATTTTTTTTTTTTTTAGCATTTCAAGTCTTCATTCAGGCATCGAAGGATTCCCATTGCACACTTCTAGTTTCTCGACTTTTTGTTTTGATTTACATGCTTTTCTAGGACATTTAGTGAAGTTTTGCATTGCATTAGGCTTAAACATTAGGTCTTGTATTTCATTTGTCTTTCCAAGACCTAGCTTGGTGGTGAACCCCTCTTTAGTTTCTAATCAGACCCTAGGACATTCCTATTGCAGATCTCCCTACCCTTCACATCCTTGGATTGAGATCTCTAGGGTTTCCTTGAGTGAAACTTGAGCATGAAATAGGCACCCTTTCTCTTTAAAGGCTGGGATCCCCTATTTCTTGTCATTTCAACTTCTTACACTACTAATATTATTGTATATGATCTTTGAATGACCTTAATATCTCTTAACTTTGATTCATCAAATCCTCAACTATAGGTACCCTACTATCTATGACTATTAGCTCAACAAAATTTAGTTTATCACATCCATACAAAGATTTTAAAAGGGACATAACAATGGACATATAAGATGTATTGTAACAAAAATCCACCAAGCTAAACCACATTACCCGTGTGTTGGCCTTGTACAATGATCTCACAGCTAAGCCTTTACAACCATGATTCAGAGACTGGACATCTAACCTAAATAGCCATTCAATCATCATGAAGGTGCATTTAACTTGTCAATCCAGGGATGTGAACTTGGAATGGGTCAACACTATATGTGCACTAGGGGCTCAAGTAGTCATTGCATTCTATAACAAAGAAACACAATGCTGAAAGTAAATAGTTGAAAGGAAATAAAGCACATGCTGAACATCAACCAAAGACTATGCTTAAGCTGAAATCTAGAGCAAGCATGAAAATCTGTGAGACAAATAGGAACTACTCTGTCTGCTTTGGCTGTAGGAATAGACAAAGAATGTACTTCTAGTGGCTACATGAATAGTCAATGCCAGATTTCAGACCAAGTATCAAACAACAAGTAATACTAAAATAATGCTAAACTAAGAGAAAAAATTACTCACCAAGTGGGCCCCCTTGGATAAGTATCCTCTAAACTAACAAGAACTCAGATGCTCAAACTCAAAAATTTATTTTATTCACTATAAATTGTGCATACAAAGAGTAATTTATTTGTATTGCTGAAAATGAGAGTACAATATAAAATCCTGCAACCTCCTTTTTTGAAGGAGCATCAAATTATTATTTATACTATAGCTAAACAAGGTAGTCAACTCCACGACTAGGAGGACGCCATTTAGGAAAAATAGGGGAAAGTAGAGTGACGATGGTTATGCATGCATGGAATCTGGTTACACATGCAAGTCAAGCACAAATGAAGTACAACAGTAACACCCATGCATGCTCGATCATTAAGGTCCACTACAAGGCAGTTACGTTCAGTTGCATGAAGAATATTTGCTACCAGTTTCCTTTGACTTGGAGTGAATTCTCAACTGCACATTATGGTGCATACCTAGCTAGCAGTGTCTTCCACAAGTTGGTGTATTAAGTCTACAGGACAAGGTTAGTGTGCATAATAACTACACATCAATAAACCACTCTAAGAAACATTCACTAATTGCATGCAAAATCAGTATAGATGACCCACATATTATGCTAAATGTTATTAAAGCTTGCAAAGATAGGGTAATGTCAAATGTCAATGGTTTGAGGGAAACATTATGACAATACCAACAATTAAGCATTAAAGTCCATGACATCTATGAGCAAATAGACTATAGATTCTTCCCAAAACTAGACCAAAAAATTGGCTCATCACTGCCCCCAACCTAATGTTTTGTTGGTCCTCCAATAGGGGAAGAGTTGTTCTTCTACCTAGTCAAAGCTCTGAAATTTGCAACTAAGAGCTATCCAACATCAGTGGTTGCAATACATGAGTCAGGATCCCAATAGAATCCTCCCAATCTATCAAACCTATCCCATCTCTGCCTTTCTGCAGCAATATCACTCTGGTAGAATCTAAAATTTGGCATAGGCCACAGGGGCATGGGTGGCTGAAAAGTCAAGGGAAGCCAATGTCATCCAAGTGAGTTATCCCAATCAAAAATTTGTCTCTCAATTATTTTTAATGTTGTATCATAATTATGAATGGAATGAGGCTCAACCTATTTCAGCTCATTGGTCAAACTATTCCATCTCTGGGATAAACATCTCCTCACGGTTTCCTCTTTTGTTGCTATTTTTACCTCATACACTCAGTGTAGACTGCCTCAATATAAGGAATAATCCTATTGCCATAACTTGGTTTGAGCAAAATTCTATGCCATTCTCTATAAATATCCCTTGGGTTACATGATTCAGCTCTAATAGGCAGAGGGATATCAAACTCCAATTGTTTATAAGCACTGTGTTGTTGTCCCCAACTAGTTTGATTTTGTACCCAAGACATGAATGCTCTCAATTGAACATCTCCAACATACAGAAGTGGGTTCCAATCATGGTCCTTTACGATAGCATAATTATGTAAATAAAATTCACATTACAAATTCTTCATTTCAGGGGAGGCAATCCTATAAGCATTGAAAAATTCCATAGGGGTATCAATAGAAGGATTCAAACCTGAGGAGAGTCTTGAAATATTAAAAGAGAGATAATTCTATTTTAGGAGTAGAGCATAGACCCTCAGGGGTTCTCTAAATTCTAGAATCTTTGGCACCAAAGCTGCCATATCATCTACCCTCTGCTTTAGGGTAGCAATTTCTGCATCTTTTTCCTCAATTTCTTCATCCTTCTTTTGAATTTCTTCCTTCAACTTCCCTTTTTCCTTTTTCCATTCTTCCTTCTTTGTATTTGTTTCCATAGATTCAAAATTGCTACATGTACTATAAAAATAGGAGGAATATGAATGCCTACTAGTCCTTTTGTTGATGGTTGCTCCTCATATGATACTATTTGCATGGACTCAGGTTGTCTAGTTATCTCCAGTTGTAAGGGTGTTGTTTCTTCTTCCTTTTTTTGTAGGGACTCTTCTTGTAGGAACTCGTGCTCCAGTTCTGGTTATTGTTGCAGGACTTCATGCTCATGCTGCAGGACCTCTTGCTCATGCCATAGGAAGTCTCGATTTTCCTCCAATTCTTCTACAATGCTAGCAAGATCGTCCAGTGTTATGTTTGTTGCTTCCTTAAATATGTCTTCTTCTTTTTCAACATGCTATTTCTCCATTGGAGCTTCAGGATCCTCATGTAAGGTCTCACCAAGTTTAGGGCTTTCCTGTAGAGGCATACCAATCGCAGGCTCGATTGGTCTTAATTTTCTGGGAAGTCTTTCACGTATTCCTTTGGCTACGAGATGAATAGATTCAGCCTTCCTTTTTTTCGGGCTTGGCACTTTTATTTCTATAGGCTATGTTTTAGCCTTTCCTTTTCTCATTTCTACCCCTCTCTATTGTGCCCTAGTTTTCATGAGGGTTTCAAGTGGAACTTCATCATCAGAATCCAAGGAAGAGCTTTCTTTTTTTGAGTGCTCTATTCTAGGAGAACTAATTTCAATGGTTTCCTTAGCTGTAGGAGGATTCATGCTAGATCCAACACCAAAGGTTGAAGCACTAGGAATGGCTTCAGCCGTGCTTACTCTCCTAATAGATCTATGAGATCGAGCTATAGCCCTAGGTGGCAAATGCTCAACATCAAAAAAATCTTCTTGGCGATAATCTTGATCAACCTTGATAAAATCTTCCTAATTAATTCTAGAAACATCACACAAAGATTTTTCAACTCGCAATTTAATCAAGCAATGGTGGGAAACAAAATTATCCCTACCTTTTGATGCAAGAGCATCCAGTGGTGTAAGGGCAATCTCGCATCACCCAAAAATAGTTAAATTTTAAGTTTCTCAATTTTTATATTTTTTTACATTTTTGGATACCCTTTTTGTCATAATGAAATTCCCAATTTATGGTTTTTATTTTCTATTCCTGGGTTGAAAGATATTGCAGTTTTAGTTTTCTAGATTTGCACTTGAAAATCTTCTGAGTTAGATTTGAGGAACTTAGATTTCTTAGAACAGCCCCAAAACTTTCCTAAATTGATGTGGCAAATTTCAAGTGCATTATTGACTTTGAGACCTTTCCAAAGGTTCAAACGGTTCACGAATTGGAGTCTCGGATCAAAAGTTATGGCCTCAGAAAGTTGCAACACTTTCTAGAAGATACAATTGCAAATGTTCTTTTGAAATTTTAACTTCAAGTTGTAATTTTTCGGTGCCAAACCGCCTAAACTCAAATTTGAGTGTTATTTTGGCTCCAAACTAAAGAGGAGCTCTATTTATGGGTGGGTTTCTAATTTTTGGGTAACTTTTTGGGGACAACCTCGCATATTGCAAAAGGGTGATTCTGTAGCTTTCTGTAACTTGCATGTGTTGTAGAACTTGGGGATTTGAGATCCTTTGCATGTAAGAAGCTCCATTTTCTGAATAATAAAATTATTCTCTTGTTTGCAGGTTATTTTCTAAGTCTTGGGTTGCACCTTCATCAAGTGGTATCAGAGCAGGTTTTCTTGAGCGTGTGGACAAATTGCCAATCGTGAGGCAGTTCGCACGAGGACCGTGGTTGTGGGTGAAGGTCAAGAAAGATGCCTCCAAGAGTGATTCTTGGTAGGCATGGTGGTGCTAGAGGTGTTCGAGGCGGAAGAAATGCTCATGGAAGAGATGCATTGGCAGCCCTCCAAAGATAGATTGATGTGTTACAAGAGTAGTTGAGAAGAGGGTTAAACTTGAGGGAGGAAAGTGAGGATGAAGGAGAGGAAGAAGGTTCAAATGTAGAAGAGGAAGAAGAAGCAATTGATCAAGACCAAATGTGGTTAATAAGGGCCATTTCAAAGATCAAGAAAAGACCCGGAGCAAAAGTCCCCAGTTATTCCAGAAGTCTGAACTCAGAAGAGTTGATCGACTAGATCAACAAGCTAGAAGAATATTTTGAGTATGAGAAAATAGAGGACCCAGATCGGGTTAAGTTTGCGAAAATGAAGCTGAAGGGCCATGCTAGTATTTGGTGGAAAGAGGTCCAGTTGGAAAGAAATTGAAGAGGAAAAGGAAATATCACCAGATGGGATCGCATGGTAGAGAAACTGAAGAAGCAGTTCATACCGGTGGACTACGAGTTAGATCTATTGAAGAAATTGCAAGGGTTGAAGCAAGGAAGCAGATCTGTGAAAGAATATACTGAAGATTTTCATAAGATAATCATTAGAATGGGCCACACAGAGGCCAATAAGGAGAAGGTAGCCTGATATCTTAATGGGTTATGACAAAGCATTTAGGAGGAGTTAAGCCTAGTCAGAATGATCACCATTGAGGATATGTATTAGTTTGCTCTGAAGTTGGAAGAGAAGCTGAACAAAAGACTTGATGGCAAGAAAAAAGGACAAGGAGGTCAAAGTGGAAGGGGCAGTGGAAAACCTTTAGGAAGCTGAAATGATGATGAAAAGAAAAGTGAAGATGTGGGTACCAGCCGAAGCCAAAGGAATGACAACTTGTATTGCCCTCATGATCAAAATAGTGGTGATCAAAGAGGTAGAGGATGAGGGAGATATGGACAAGGATCTGGAAGAGGTGGTTTCAAAGGAATGTGTTTCCAGTGTGGTGAAGAAGGGCATCGAGCCTATGAATGTCCACAACACCAAGGAAGGGCAGACAAAAGGCCAGAAGGTTGTGGAAGGGTTGTGCATGCAGATGAGGAGGCCCAATCTGAACATTCAGATGATGCTAAAGGGGAGAAGCCCTAGTGATTAGGAGAGCCCTAGTGACTAAGGAAAAGGAACCAGAATAGAGGAAGAATCTATTTTGCACAAGGTGCAAGTGTGAAGGAAATTGTTGTGATGTCATTATTGACGGTGGGAGCACTGATAATTTGGTGTCAGAAGAGATGGTCACAAAGTTGAAGTTGAAGAGGGAAAGGCACCCACATCTGTATCAGATTTCCTAGTTGTAGAAAGACCACAAATTTTTGGTCAATGAGTAGTGCCTAGTAAAGTTCAAGATCGGGAGCTACCATGATGAGGTACTCTGTGATATCATCCCCATGGATGCATGTTACATGTTGTTGGGGAGGCTGTGGCAGTTCGATAGGTGAGCTATACATGATGGCCATGAAAACATCATTCTATTCGCTGATCAAAAGGGGATGGGGTTTGTCACAAGTTGAAACCCCTAAAGGAGACCTAAGAAAAAGGTATGTAGTAGTGCTAGAATTCTGTTATGTAGATGGAAGAAAATTTTAGAAGGTATGAAGCATGAGCATGTGTGTTATGCATTGATTCGTAGAGTGAGTAAGGAGGATAGTGAGAAGGTTCCAGAAGAAGTTTCTGGGATGTTGGATGAGTTTCAGGATATTTTTTCTGATAATGTACCTAAGAGTTTACCACCAATAAAGAAGATCAGTCATCAGATTGACTTGATTCCTAGAGCTAGTTTTCCAAATAAGGCAAACCAATGAATGACTCTAGTAGAAAATGAGAGCTGAACATAAAAAGTTCAAGAGTTGTTGAGAAAGGGCTTGATATAGGAGAGTTTGAGTCCATGTGTAATACCTGTAGTACTAGCACCAAAGAAGGATGGGGAGTGGAGGATGTGTACAAATTCTCGAGCCATAAACAAGATAACAATTAAGTATAGATTTCTCCTGCCAAGGATGGATGACCTGATGGACTATTTGAGTGGAGCTCAATACTTTACAAAGATTGATCTGAAGAGTGGATATCACCGACCTCGATTCGGTGAGATGAATGGAAGAATTCCTTCAAGACCAAAGAGGGCCTGCACGAGTGGTTAGTCATGCCTTTGGGCTAACCAATGCACCGAGCACATTCATGCGGCTCATGAACGAGGTACTAAAAGAATTTCTAGGAAGTTTTGTTATTGTGTATTTAGATGATATTTTGATATTCAGTAAGACCTTGGATGAGCATCCGATGCATATTTGAAGAGCCTTTGGAGAAGTTAAGAGAAGAGAAATTGTTGATTAATCTGAAGAAGTGTAGTTTTTTGAAGAGGGAGTTGGTATACTTGGGCTTTGTTGTCTCAGCAGGTCTCAAGATGGACCCAGAGAAGGTGAAGGCTATTCTGGAATGGCCTACCCCAATAACTACTACCGAGGTGAGATCTTTCCATGGTTTGGCTAGTTTTTATAAAAATTTCATTAGAAACTTCAGTAGTATTTGTGGACCCTTGACTGAAAAAATGAGAGGTCTAGAAAAGAATTCAAGTGGAGCACTGGAGCGGCAAAGAGTTTTGAACTGTTGAAGCAGAAGGTAACAAAGCAACCTGTTCTAGCCCTCCCAGATTTCAACAAGGTGTTTTAGGTGGATTGTGATGCCAGTGGTTGTGCCATCGGAGTAGTGTTGAGCCAAGAAGGTAAGCCCATTGCCTATTTTAGTGAAAAGTTAAATGATGCCAAGAGAAAGTATTATGTATATGATCAAGAATTGTATGCATAGTTCAAGCATTAAAGAAATAGAGACATTATTTGTTGCAAAAGGAATTTTTTCTATATACTGATCATCAGGCCTTGTAGTACCTAAATAGTTAGGGAAAATTAAATCAGAGGCATATGAAATGGATAGAGTTTTTGCAGAGTTATACCTTTGTTTTGAAACATAGGAGTGGGAAGTCAAATAGAGTTGTAGATGCCTTAAGTAGGAGGCATACATTGATGAAAAAGATGCATATTGAAGTGTTTGGGTTCAATGAACTTAAGACACTGTATGTAGAAGATCCTGATTTCGTAGAGGCTTGGAAAGCTTGCAAGGAACCTATTACAGTGGACATGATAAGGTGGCTGAATTTCATAATCCAGGATGGCATGTTATTTAAGGGAAGTCAATTATGTATCCTGAGGAGTTCCATGAGGGAGAACCTAATAAAGGAGAAGCATAGTGGAGGAATGGGAGGACATTTTGGTCAAGATAAGACCATTGCCATTATCAGTGAGCATTATTATTGGCCTCAGTTGTCACAGGATGTGAAGAAGTTTGTAAAAAGCTGCAGGGTATGTCAGATGGCTAAAGGAGTGAGCCAGAATACAAGCTTATATCATCCCTTATCTATACTAGAGAGGCTATGGGAGGATATAAGTATGGACTTTGTTCTTGGTTTGCCAAGGACACAACAAGGGAATGATTCAGTCTTTGTGGTGATTGATAGGTTTTCGAAGATGGCACATTTTATTCCATGTCAAAAGACCCATGATGTAGTCCACATTGCTGACTTGCTCTTCAAAGAGGTGGGGAGGCTACATGGTCTGCCAAAGAGTATTGTTTCAGATCGTGACACCAAATTTGTGGGGTACTTTTGGAGGACCTTGTGCAAGAAGTTGAAGACAGAGTTGAAGTTCAGTTCTGCACACCATCCACAAACAGATGGGTAGACAGAGGTTGTTAATAGGAGTCTGGGTAACCTACTGAGATGTTTGGTAGGAGATAAACCCAAGGGATGGGACTTGATCTTACCCCAGGTAGAATTTTCTTACAACAATTCTGTCAACAGAAGCACCGGTAAATCACCATTCCAAATTGCTATGGAGGTAGCCCCATAATACCTCTAGAATTGAGGAAGATGGACCAAGAGAAGAAAATAAGTGTTGAAGCCAAATATTTTGCAGAGAACATCAAGAATATACATGAGAAGGTATAAGAACACATTAATAAGATGAATATGCATTATAAGGTTAAGGTAGATCAGAAAAGGAGGAATAGGGAGTTTCAGACTGGTGATGAAGTAATGGTCCACTTGAGGAAAGAAAGGTTTCCTGTGGGAACCTATAACAAATTGAAGATGAAGAAATTTGGTCCTTGTAAGATTTTGAAGAAACATGATTCAGGGAATGCATATAAGTAGATTTGCCTGATGGAATCAACATTTCAGATTTGACAATGTATCATGAAGGTGGAACAGAGGAAGCACCAGCAGTAGGGTAGTATGGAATTCTATTACCTACTTCAGAAAGGGAGGAGATTGAAGCAATCTTGGATAGTCGTGTGGGGAGGAGTACCAGAAATAGGCAGTATGAAGAATATCTGGTGAAATGGAGAGGAAAGCCTGTAGAAGATTCATCCTGGCTATCTAAGGTAATAGTTGACCGGTTAGGTTTTCCTCAACCATCTGAGACATCACAGGTCACTTCTCAAATTACCCTGGGTGTCTGATGCAAGAGCATCCAGTGGTGTAAGGGCAAATCTTGCATCACCCAAAAATAGTTAAATTTCAAGTTTCTCAATTTTTAGATTTTTTTAGATTTTTGGATACCCTTTTTGTCATAATGAAATTTCCAATTTACAATTTTTATTTTCTATTCCTGGGTTGAAAGATATTGCAGTTTTAGTTTCCCAGATTTGTAATTGAAAATATTCTAAGTTAGATTTGAGGCACTTAGATTTCTTAGAACGGCCCCAAAACTTGCCAAAATTGGCATAGTAGATTTTTAGTGTGTTATTGACTTTGAGACCTTTCCAACGGTTCAAACGGTTCGCGAATCGGAGTCCTAGATCAAAAGTTATGGCCCCGGGAAGTTGGCGCATTTTCTAGAAGATACAATTGCAAATGTTCTTTTGAAATTTGAACTTAAAGTTGTAATTTTTTGGCACCAAATTTCCTAAACTCAAATTTGAATGTTGTTTTGGCTCTGAACTAAAGATGAGCTCTATTTATGGGCGGGTTTCTAATTTTTGGGTAAATTTTTTGGGGACAAGCTCGCATATTGCGAAAGGGTGATTCTGTAGCTTTCTATAACTTGCATGTGTTGTAGAACTTGGGGATTTGAGATCCTCTACATGTAAGAAGCTCAATTTTCTAAATAATAAAATTATTCTCTTGTTTGCGGGTTATTTTCTAAGTCTCGGGCTGCGCCTTCATCACCTTTATAGGTCTTGACCTCCATGATTGAGAGCAGATTGTACAACACATTGGGCACATTCATCTTCCTCCCGTGCCTCATGTGATTCAAAAGCTTGAAGTGGACAAAATGCAAGTTTGACTAGTGACCCTCACAAGTAATGTATTTGATGACATACAAAACTATCTACTTCCATGGCTTGGGCAGAGACATTCTTTTTATACCTTGCTTGTCTATGGTCAATGGGGGGTCATTTGGCTCTACGGATTCAACCCTGGCTGACCTGGCATCTTTGGAAATAGGGTAATTTTCCCCATCAGTAGGTAATCCTGTAACTTCTACAATTCCTTCCTCTATTTCCACAACTTCTAACCCTTTTACTATGGCTTTTCCTTCTGAAAATGTCTAGGAAAATTCAAGGGCAATGCCTTCATCAAAACCATCCAACTTCAGAAAGTAATCTACCCATCCACAGTTTTGGAATTCAGCTAGGCGTTGTGCATCCTGTAGTAAAATATCATGCACCATGGGTTTGTTTTTAACTAACCCACCTCCTATTGTATGCAATCAAACAAATGATCTACAACTTATTTTCCTGCAATTTCCCTTCTGAAAATAAAATGCACTTCCCTGTAGTGTTTGCTAATTTCTAGTGTGGGCATTGACTAAATTTCCTCTCTTTTGTTTTTCCTTTTTGCTTGCAACTCAAGATTATGGCAAGGCAATAATAGCAAGAAAAAAAGTGATAAAGGGAAATTATGATAGGAAGAATTGGTGGCTACAGTTATTGTCACTTCACACATGCAATTAGCTCATTTCAAAATTTTTGACATAGCCTAATATGGTTTGACACATGGACAATAACATATTTGCATCTTTTTCGTTCCCCTCCCCCCAAACTAAATTTGGACATGTGGGTAAAAGCACAAACCTGTGTCACACTTTATAAAGGAATTAGCCAACAGCAAAACAAATTCTGAACTTCGAGCACATAAAAGTGGTCTTTATGTTTTGAATTTCAAAATAGTGTAAACTAATGAAATATAGAACTTTTGATGAATTTTATTGTTGTAATTTTTACAAAATTTTAAAAAATTGTTTTCATTATGTTTTTATCAATTTAAGGTTAGATTTTGGAATGCTGAAAATTTTAGAAAAGACTGACTTCAGGGGCCGTTAAGAAAAAAATTCAAAAAAAATTCATTTCTCCCTTATTTTTTTTCTCCAAATAGGTAACTTCAATATCTTGTGCATGGAAAAAAAAATTCAAATTTTGATGTATATTTTTCTCATAATAACGTTTTAAAGTCAACCATGTCAGAATTTGACAGTTTTCACAGGCCGTCAACTATTTTCAATTTTTTTAATCATTTTCAAAAAAAATTATACCCTTTTGAAGAAAACTTCCTCCTCTTTTGCGCCATGTAAGATTTAAATTTTTTTAATAAGTTTTACTATCTTTTTTTAAATTTGTAATCAACCTCTTTTTTCATTTTAAAAACCTACTTGCATTATTTTAAAAATAAAATATATTAAAACTAATCAAATTATTAAAAAAATTATATATTTGGATTCTGAACTCTAAGCGAGCTACAAAAGGGTTTTATTTTTTTTTTGCAGAAAAATCATTCTGACTAAAGAAATTCTTAGCTAAAGTTGAAAGTTTCAAATTTTTTTGAAAAAAGCTGAGTTGGCTACCAACTAGGATGCCACATAAACAGTTTCGGTAGAAACAATTTCTATAGAAAGGGTTTCGGCCGAAACCCTTTCTATAGAAACCTCACACATTAAAAAATGCAATTTCAAAGCCAATTTCAAAGCGGGAAAAGGAAAATTTTGATTTTTTGTGATTCGACCAAAACTTATTCAGAAGAAACCTATGTGCCATGTAATACGCCATGTAGTTTCGGTCGAAAGGTAGTCGGTCGAAACCTTTCCGGCCGAAAATATTTCATTCGAAACTATTTATTTGGCTGAAAGTGTGACACAGTTTTGTGCTTTTACCCATGTGTCTACACATGTGAGATGGGAGTGGCAATTGATAGGCAATGTTGACATTTATATGAATACCTATAGTAACGTACAACGATTAAATGAACATACTTAAAAGATGATTAAATCTATAGCAATTAATGCACACATACTTGAATGTGGAAGATTTGCTACAAAGATCATGAATAAAGTAACGCTCGCCTTGTTGGAAAATGGATTGAGTAATGCATGCGGATGGGGTGGAATGAAGAAATGGACTTCCACATAAGTGAAATTCTTTATTATGAAAGGTATGTGCCTCAATTAGGCTGAAGGAGGGACACTAGGTTCACTGCCTTCGGCTGTAGGAAGCTTTGAGTGCTGGGTGAATTGCTACAAGAACTCTTCTTTAGAAGCTGGTTTATTATATAATCTGAGGCGATGACCATTGACAAGCAATTTGAACCTAACAGGGTCAATGGTGGTAAGCTGAATGACTCCATTGGGAAAGACCTCAACAACTTTGTATGGTCCTAGCCACCTTGTCTAAAATTTTTCTGCATTGTCTTGGTATCTTGAATCATAGAGCAAGGCCCAATCTCCTAGTTTGAACTTTTTGTCTCTAATGAATCTATCATGCCACTTGATTCTCTGATTCTGTACTACTTTTGTATGCTGCAGGGCTGCTCTCCTTATTTCATCCAAAGCATTTAGTTGCATGATTCTTTCTCTCTGTGCTTCAAAAATTTCCATCCCTAAATCCACTACAGTTCAAAGAGTTTTGTGTTCAAATTCAATTCGCATCATAACTGTCTTTCCGTACAACTCAAATGGGGTGAAGTTGTAGTTATTTTCCATGTTATCCTATAGGCCCAAATAGCTTCGGGTAATCTATTTTCCCAATATTTCCTATGGATAACTAGTATTTTATTTAGAATGGCTTCAATTTCTCTGTTTGTCACCTCAACTTGGCCATTAGCCTGGGGGTGATATGGAGTAGACTTTATGTGCCTGATATTGTGCTCATTTACCAGTTCTGCAACAAGAGTTGATGTGAATTGTGGCATTTTTTGCTATTTAAGTACAATTTTTAATCCTCACATCTTTGTATGTCTCTCTTGAGATTCTCCAATGATTGATCAAAATCAACACCATAAGTGGTGAAGTCATCCATATAAATCTCCATGTAGTCATGAGAAATGTCTGAAAATATACTAATGACTGCCCTCTGGAAAGTTGTAGGTGCATTGCACAAGCCGAATGGGAGTATCAAATAAGCATAGGTCCCCCATGGATAGGTAAATGTGGTCTTCTCCTAACCTTCTAGTGTAATTTGAATCTGGTTGTGGACACTGAATCCATCTAGAAAAGAAAAGTATTGCTTTCTTGCAAGTGTGTCTAAAACTTGATCAATGAAAGGTAAAGGAAAGTGATCTTTCTTGGTGGTAGCATTAAGTTCTCTATAATCAACAAAAACTAAAAAATTCCCTCCTTTCTTGGGCACAATCACTAATGGAGACACCCACTAACTATTTGAAATAGGATAGATAAATCCTACATCTAGCAATTTTTGTTGTTCTCCTTTCACAATTTCTCTTAGCGCAAGGTTAATCCTCCTTTGTGGCTATCTTACTAGAGTGCAATAATCTCTGATATAAATTCTGTGGGTACAGAGTTTAGGATCCAGTCCCTTCATGTTGTGATAATCCCATGCAAATGCATGTTGATGGACCCTTAATAGATTTTCCAACAACAATTGTTGCACTTCACTCAATTTACTATTAACATTCAAATATTTTCCTTTTGACACCTGTACTTGTGTAGTAAACTCTGCCATGGCTGATTCATTAACACATGGTACCTTTATTTCATATAGAAACAATGTATGGAACGTACCTATTGCTGCAAGAAGTCTATCTATAGGAACATCGTCTACAGGAAGAATGGCTACAAGAAGAATATCTGTAGGAAAAATGTCTACAGGAATAGTGGTTGCAAGAAGAACACAAAGAAATGTCTTGAATAAAGTAGAAGATGAGGCTTCCTCCACTCCATAATGGTTTTGAATAATGTTAGTCAACACTTCATCATCATCTTGGAGCTGCATGAAAGAGCTTCTTCCTAGCATCATAAGTTGTGCCATAGAATTAACTTTCTCGACCTCTTCACCAACTTGTGGCCATACAAAATCTTCTTCATCATGAGGTGCCTGGGCAAGTGGATAAAGAACAAAAATTTTAGTACCCCTTCCATCCAAAATGGTCATGTCACGTGACTGACATCCAATGTAGGAATGTGCAGTTTCCAACCAAGGTCTTCCAAGGATGATGGGATACCCGCCTAGTGTAGCCTTAGGAGAAAGAATCATAAAATCTACTAGATATTCCCATGAGTCTAGAACTACCACAAGATCCTCCACTACACCATTAAGCTTAATAGTAGAGCTATCTACAAGCTATAGGACAATAGGAGTAGATCTCATGCTTGCAATATTTAGTTGTTGCAAGATGTCTTTGGTCATTACATTGATTGCTGCCCCTAAATCAATCAGAACATTCTTCACTTGAATCCCGTTTATGACAATTGCTACCATAGGACTACCTGGGTCATTATACTTGGGAATAGTCACTTTTCCCAACATGATATCAGCTAGCTAGCCCACCACATGAACTATATTTGGGCCTTTCTTCTTTATTCCTGGCTTCTTAAGACAAGCTTCCTTAATATCTTTTCCATAGATTGGACCATCTTTTATGGCTTGAAATAGGGGTATTTGAAAAAATATATGTTTTAGTTGATCAAGGATGTCAAAAGTGGTATCCTCCTTTTCTTCCTTCTTCTTGGTAACTTCCAATCTCTGAGGAAATGGTGGTTCTTGCTCGGTTTGCTTGGCTTGGAATGGTTTAATATTTTTACGTGCATTTGACTGAATAGGATCATTCAGAGGCTCCTCCTCCTCTTCGATAGGAAGCTTAATAATGATAGGCTTGGAAGGGGCTGATAGCTTGGTTCCTGAAAGCAGATGGATATCACTTACACTCACAACATATGCAGGGAATTAATTTGAATCAACAAAATATATAGGTTTTTGTTGTGGCTTGTTATTAAGATTTGGTGTGGGCTAAGCTGGTAGCTGAGTTGGTTTAGGTGCATTAGAACTTGTATTAGCAGGTGGAGGAATTATAGCAGGTTGTTGGGGCTGAGAAGGTGGTTGCATGTAGCTGGTGTTCTAAGTAGGCGATTGTTGTTTTCCTCTCCATTGATTTGTTTGTTGCCAATTTCCTAGAGGTGGTTTCCAGTGCCCTTGAAATTGCTGTCAATTCCCTGGTGGTTGTTGCCATTGAGGTGGAGGACTCTGATGGCTAGGCCAAGCATTTGGAGGGTTATTCCAAGGTTGTGGTGGATATCCTCCATAACTGGGTGGATATGGGGGCTTCCATTAGTTTCCAGATGAATAAGAGTTAAAATATGGTCCAACATAGGATAGTGGATATGGTGGCATACCTTGTCTTGGAGCCCAAGGCTTCCTTTGTGCAACATAATAGACTTGGTCTTCTTCAATCTGAATTGGCTTGAACTCAGGTGGAATTAGCTTACTTTCTAGGTTAGCAACCATCTTACATCTGTAGTCCTTTTTCTTTTGTCTGTAGTGGGGAAAATACTTTGTCAACATCCTCTCTGCCTCCTCTTGCTTCCTTTTGGCCTAAAATGTATCTAGTTGATTAGCTAGATTGTTGATAATTTCTTGCTTGAAGTCTGCTAGCAAATGAGTGTTTTCCATTCTTAAAACTCCACCGGTAGTTGACTTACCCATTGATGATTGATAAGCTCTCTCTTTCTTTGAAGTTTCCCTAGAGTAATTCTGGCATATTTTCTTGATATCCTCCCAAGGAACTTGGAAGATATCTCCTCCTTCCATGAGATCCAAAGCATCACTGCAACTATCATTGATTCCTCTTAGGAAAAAAACTTTTGTGAGTCCTCATTAAGTGCATGGTGTGGGGATTTTTGCAAGAAAAACATAAACCTTGCAATGTAATCTTCCAAACTCTCATGTTCCTTCTACTGCATCCTAAAATTGTCTCCTCTCATGTCACCACCCTTGCAGTATTCCTTGTACTTCTCAAGGAATTTTTTCTTCATGTCTTCCCAAGTTTCCACAGTATCTCTGCCTAGGCTCATGAACCATCTTAATGCAACCTCTTTCAAAGTGGTGGGAAATAACTTAAGCCTATGGGCATCCATAGTATAATCATAACTCCTGCAAAGTATGTGAAACTCAAATAAGAAGATATCAGGATCTTTTGTCACAAGTCCATAAAACTTGGGGAGTGCTGAGGAAGGGATGTTCTTGATGTTGTCAACTTCATTTTGATTGGAAATGGGGAAAGGAAAAGTTGGTTGGTTTTTTCTGTTCCTATTTGCATCACCCATGCCTGCTTGATGTGCTTCAAAGAAAAAGGGGTTCTCAAGATGATTTTGATCTTCTGAGGAGACTTTAGAGTTGGTTAGGTTAGGATATGTGTTTGCAAAGGGGTGTGGATCTTCTTCTTCTTTTGGAAGGTTCTGGTACTCAACTAGCTGGAATGGATGAGGATTGTTAGGAAGGAATCTCCCATAGGCATACCTTCTCCTTCCTCTATACATCGGTATCACTCACTATCAGTCAGCTCACACAAAAAATTGGTAAAGAATAAGGGGGGTCATTACTTCCTATATGAGGATATGCTAAGAATAACTTTCAAAAATACTACAACAAAAACTACAAATGATTCCAAAAACTTCCTAGCTTGACACCATCCCCGAAAACGGTCCCAAAAATGTTGGCCTCCTATAATGATCTCACAACTAAGCCTTTGCAATCATGATTTAGAGACTGGACATCTAACCTGAATCACCATTCAATCATCATGAATGTGCATTTAACTTTTCAACCCAGGGACGTGAACTTGAAATGGGTCAACACTATATGTGCACTAGGGGCTCAAGTAGTCATTGCATTCTACAACTAAGAAACACAATGCTAAAAGTAAGTAGCTAAGAGGAAATAAAACAAATGCTAAACATCAACTAACGACTATGCTTAAGCTGAAATCTAGAGCAAGCATGAAAATCTGTTGACAAATAGGGACTACTCTATCCACTTTTGCTACAGGAACAAACATAGAATGGACTTCTAGTGGCTGTAGGAACAATCAATACCAAATTTCAAACTGAGTATCAAATGACAAGTAATACTAAACTAATGCTAAACTAAGAGAACATATTAGTCACCAATTGGACCCTCTTGGATAAGTATCCTCTAAAATAACAAGAACTTAGATGCTCAAACTTAGAACTTTATTTTATTCACTGTAAATCATGCATACAAAGAGTAATGTATCTGTATCACTGAAAATGAGAGTACAATGTAAAATCGTGCAACCTCCTTTTTTGAAGGAGCATCAAATTATTATTTATACTACAACTAAATAAGGTAGTCAACTCCATGATTGGGAGGATGCCATTTAGGGAAAATAGGGGAAAGTGGGGTGACGACGGTTACACATGCATGGAATCTAGTAAAACATGCAAGTCAAGTGCAGATCCAACACAATAGTAAAACCCATGCATGCTCGATCATTAAGGTCCACTGCAAGGTGGTTATGTTTAGTTGCATGAATAATCTTTGTTGCCGGCTGCCTTTGACTTGGAGTGGCTTCTCAGCTAGATGTTATGGTGCATGCCCAGTTGGCGGTGTCTTCCATAACTTGGTGTATTAAGTCTGCAGGCCAAGGTTAGTATGCATAATAATTGCACATCAATAACCACTCTAAGAAGCATTCATTAATTGCATGCAAAATAAATATAGATGACCCACATATTATGCCAAATATCATTAAAGCTTGTAGAGATAGGGTAATGTTGAATTTCAATGGTTTGAGGGAAACATTATTCCAATACCAACACTTAAGCATTAAAGTCCATGACATCTATGAGAAAATAGACTATAGATTCTTCCCAAAACTAGACCAAAAATTGGGTTCATCACCATGCTAATTGTTTTTTTTTTAAATTGAATTCTTCTAGTACCCCTCAATTTATTTATTTACAATCTCTATTTGTCCATTTTTTGGAGGTAATAGCTTGTGCTAGGAGTAATCTTTGTGCCTAATGGAATAATTCCTAGTAAAATGCAATCATAAATCTATTTTCCTTATCATTAATTATGTTCTCAAGAAAACCATGCAACCTAAATAGTTCCTTGAAAAAAAAATTTGCTGCTTGAGGATCCTTGATGTCTAATAAGGTAGAAAAAAACATGCATGCTTAATTAACCAATCCATAACAAAACATATCCAATCCTTACCATGCACCCTTGGGATTCTTGTGATGAAATCCATGGATAGACTGCTCCACAGGTATTTGGAATGGGTAGGGGTTGAACCAAACCATTAGAAAAATTTTGTTCTCCTTTGTTGTGCTTGCATGTGGTGCATTTCTTGATATTCTTGAGAATATCTTCTTTGAGGCCCTTCGATGAATTTTTTGAATGTTCCTGTTATCTCTATTTCACCTAAAATTAAATTAGGCGAGATAATCAAACGTTAGATCTTTAGAGGCTAGTGGGACATTCACACAAGGGAAAAGACTCTACATCTGTTGCTAGGTCACAGGGAACTCAGTGGGAGAAGCAACCCTAGGAAGATTCGGCATGAAAATCATCCAAGGAGAAAGTTGGAAAGACTCTCCTACTGTCTAGCTAATTGACTATTTGATTTATTCCATCCTTAGCAGGTCACTGAGACCTAGTTTCTATCATGTTGAACGAGCTTGTAGAGCCTATCACTATAACAAAGAGGGTTTGGTATGACCTCTTACTGTGTGGATTTCCTTGGTCGATAGGCCATTCAATCGTCATTCACCGAGACTCTTGGTGACTACGGGCTTCAGGGAGACCTACAACGCTTGGTGAGAAGTCCCAGTGAAGGTTCAATGTCTCGCCGACATGTGAAGAGTCTCGGAGCGAGAGATGCTTTCAAAAAAAGTGAGGGGCTTTGTCAGGAGGTCTTGGCGAGGATGAAAGTATCACCAAAAGGAAAGGATGGACCTCGATGCAGTTATCTTTGGCAGGAGTCTCGTTGACACAAAAGAACTACGGTGTAACTAAAGGACTTCGCCAGAATGTCCCACTGACATTAAATGTCTTGCCAAATGAGGAGTTCACCAAAGGTTTTAAGGCTTGACATGAAGTCATGCCGAAGGCTTAGTATCTCCTCAATAGGAAAGGTGGCGTCACTAAAGCTAATGTCTCACTGAAAGCCAAAGAATCTCGAGCCCGGAGGAGAAGAGTAAGCTTAGGGGCAAACGAAATGAGCTCGACGGGAGGTCATCACCAAGAGTCATACCAACTGTGTATGTGCTCACCGAGAGATGGAGGGCTCATTAGGAGGTCTTCCCAAACATATAATCTCTGGCTGACAGCAATGGATGGACCAAATCAAAAGAATATTAGTGTGACTCAATGGTGCTCGCTGGGACTTCTAACTGAATTCGTTTGTCTTGCCGATGGTTTTGGCGGTATCAACATGACTTCTAAAGTTGCAGAGACACATAATCTCATTGGTAAGTCACTTTCAGTGTCTTGTCGAGATGCAATTCCATTCAAAAGGACTTTTGACCAACTGCAAGGCCTGCGTGGAAAGTGCTCGACTAACCAGAGGGATCTGAGGCAAGCCTGGCAATCTGATCAGAACATGGAATGCCAATGTAGGATGAATGTAACATGAATACAACATATATCTATTTTGAGCTCAGGGGCATTCAATGTGGCTCTTCAATAGGGGACTTGGTAGCTGGACACAATGGATCAGAAGAATTAATACTACAAAAAGATCAGGAGAAGGCTTCTCCAAGAGCGGTTCTTCACATCGACACCAACAATAGGGACACTCAAGCTTCTACAATTAATTCATCAAAGATCTGAGATAGATCTTTTTCTGAACTGGGATATTTTTGTAAGCCCTAAGGGGCCGACATACAGTCTGTATATAAGGCATTTTTTTCCTTTTTGTAAAAAATTTTTGATTACACACTTTGAAGAGTTAGTGATTTTTTAATCAATCCTTTCTCAATCAATGTATGTTTTTCTGTAACTCAATTGGAATCTTGAATACAACACAGAGTTTACCTTGGAAGTTTGTGTTCATGTTTGTATTGATTCTCATTTCTGTATCTTTCTTTTGAACAATGCAAGTCTTTACCTATGTTTTATAATTTTGTATTCATATCTTAGAGCTGTGAAATTAATCTTTCCTTCCTGAGATGTGTATGTGGGCCAAACCTATTAGGACTAAAGCAATTAGGCCTTCAAGTGTATGTTCTTCCTATGTTCATTTCATGATTTCTTATCAGTTCGGTGTATCACCATAGTGTAGTTCTCCATTTTATGCATCTCTTCCCTCTTTTCTTATTGCTCTGAGAATAGCAATTAGGCCTTCAAGTGTATGTTCTTCTTGTGTTCATTTCATGATTTCTTATCAGTTTGGTTTATCACTGTAGTGTAGCTCTCCATTTTATGCATCTCTTCCCTCTTTCCTCTCAAAGAAATAATAGTTTAGGTGATACCCAAAGGAAGCCGGCCTTCTCTGGAGGTTCATTTCAGTTATAGGTGACCCAAAACCTCGAGATGATCCCATGTTGCTCTAGAATGCTCAATTTTTTGTAAACTTTGCACAGGGTGCAATTCTAGGTGACAACAGTTCCTATATGTATTTAATTATCTAGGTTTTCCTATTAATGAAATTTTATGAATTTTTCTCAATATCCTTTCTTTCATCTTAGACTCAAAAACTAAGAAGAATTAATTCTTATATAGAATGATTCTATCTTCTACTATGTACCTATCAAACTTTACACTTCATCAAGGATGATAGTAGAATTTTTTTCTAGTATATTCAACTAGAATATAGTTTACCTTCCAACCAACTAAAATTGTGGAAATAGAGCATAGATATATGGATTTCTGAAGAGAGAATCAATGACAATATTTTTTCTCCCCCTTTATGTACTCTATGTCAAAATCATAGGATTGTATTTTACTTACTCACTTTTGTTGGTTCAAGGATAATTTTAAGTTATTATGATCAATTTTCATAAACTAAATATTATCTAAACTTCTTCAAAGAATGCATAGTAGGTGACATTTATTTATCTTAGATGGAGTAAGTATTTTCTAAATCATTTACTTTTATTCTTTCAAAGGTTGTATGGTGTCTTGATTGAGTTACAACAACCCCTATTCCTTCTCTTGAGGCATCACATTTAACCACACATGGAAGAGAAAAAATAAGTATCAAAAGTATTGGGAATGATTTCATTGCCTATTTGAATTTTATAAAAGTTTTTTTATAATAGTTGTAGTCCATTCAAAGGTTTATTTTTTTTCAAATTTGTTAAGGGTGCAAAAATTTGAGAAATTATTATAAAAAATATCTTATACTAGCTACATAACCCAAAATATCCTCTCAATAATGTTAATGTAGTAGGTCATAGCCAATCTAAGATGGCTTGGATCTTTTGAGAATTCACTTGCATAAATTAAGAATTTATGATATGTCCTAAATACAAAATTCTTGTTAGCTTGACCTCACATTTGGACTCTTTTACATAAAATATTGCTATTTCAAAATTCTTAACACCATTTCCAGGTGTTTTAGATGCTCTTCCTAGCTTTTATTTTCTATGGCATTTGTTGGTTCAAATTACATAACCAAAAATTTTAAAATTTCCAAAGTGATATTTCAATCTTATTTTATTTGCATATTCATCTCTTGAATCTTAGATCAATCTTAAAGAAGTACATGACTTTATGTAGTTCATATATTAGCTCATTTATCCTTGGTATATGATACCTATTCATGATGGTCTTCTTATTTAGTGCTTTACAATGAATACACATCTGCATGGTCCCATCCTTAATCTTCAAAAGAACTACTAGGGATGCAAAGCAGTTAAAAATAGGTCTTATGTATCCCATCTCTAAAATTTTCCTTATAGCCTTTTTAATTTTTTCCTTATATGTCCTTAGGTGATAGTATGTAGTGATAATCACTAGTTTTGCACTTGACTCAAATTATGTGACATGTTGGCATCCTTTTTTTAATGGAATTCATAGTGGTGAGTCATCAAACACTTTATTATGAAAGTTTATATTTTTTGAATATCATCATGAGGAGGTGGGTTCTTGACCTACATAATGAATTGTAGCCATGACCAAACAATTGGTTTCTTAGTCTATTTTACCCTTGTAGAAGGCCCTCTCCATTATTTTTTCCGTGACCACCGTAGGGGTGTTGTTGGATATCCCCTTGAGAACATATTTGAACCCATTTTATTTGAATTTGAGTTCCATAGATTGATAATTATGAATTTTCCTAATGAAGCATTGCATACCCAATATCAATATGTTTCTCTCAAAATAGAAAAATAAAAATTATCACACACCTTTGATCTCCTATGGCTAGATGGAGTTATCAAATTATGTTGGTACAAGGAATAGTGAATCTATTTACAACAATCACATTGAAGCCTTGAAAATGTTCCACCTTTTGTCTTCTTTTGATCACCAACCCTCCATTAATCAAATTATGGGTTCATTATTGTCTATAAAAACTAAATAATGTCATCCACCCAACATTCCATGTCCCCTATTTATGGTTTGTATTTGAGTTCTCTTGAAAGATCCACAAGTGTACCTTTGTCCCTTTCTTCCTCTTATTCTTCCTTAGGTCCATGATATTTTGAATCCATAAATTCCTTACGCTCATTTGAAATAAAATTCTTGTTTGATACTACCTCAATATAGTGCACCTAACCCTTTTCAAGTCTCTTGCGACATGAGGTCTAAGGTTCTCTATAAGTAAAATAAAGCTTCTTCTCCTTAGCTTAGTTTTAGTTCCCTCTAGTTTTTTGGGTTGTTGGAGGGGTGGCCTTTTGATAATATGTATGGAATCCGTTTCTATGGAAATTTCCCTTATGTTACCCAAATATGGGTATCTTGAAACGAAAAGGAAATTTTTTCTTCATAATAAATGGTGTTAGAGTCAATTCTCTTTTGATAGCCTCCTACAATGTAGATGGTGCAAAAGCTCCAATAAAATCTTTGAGAGGTTTTAGTCCTTTAACACACACACACACATATCAATGCCATAAAGATATAATCTTCTAGAACTTTTCTACATAGGAACTTACTATACTTTTTTCTTAATCTTGGTGATTTCTCAAAAATATTCTTCATCTTTAAGCTCAAGTTTCTCAAGTATTATTTGATAGAACTCCTCACTTGTTAATATTTGATCATGTCCTTATGTGATGTGGCCATGGTACTACTAGTAATTTGCAACACCTTGTATATGAAAAGAGGTAAAGTTTATCAAGCATATTTTTCCTTCAAGGGGTTGAGGGTGAAGTAATTCAATAATTTCTCCAACTAAGGGGTGTTGCCATAATAATGGGTTACACTTTTTGGGACATCTTGATTTTTGCATAAAATCACATATTTTTAGAAAATATAATGATTTAAGCCTTGAAAGGTTTCATTTAAATGATTTTAATTGAAGAGAGTTTGATCAAATCCCTTTGGATAGAACCCCACTAGTTTTAAACCATACCTATAATGGAGTCTCTTCTACACCTATCAAAATGTTGATAAAAAATATTTTTGATTTACCTTTTGGGGGATCAAATATTCATTTAAAATTTATATTTTGTAAGTATGTAGTCATTATAAGCTTCCTAAAAAGTATAATTTTAAATATATCTAATTTGAAATTATTATATTTATCTTTTTATTTTTTGTGAATGTAGGTTTTCAATGAACATCAAGGTCTTTGTTTCACACATATGAAAAATAGGAAAAAAGAGAAAAAAATTCTAAAAAATATGTGTCCTCTAGGTACTGTGTCCTTATTCTAAAAATAAAAAAGAAATTCTAATACATACAAAAAATTTTATGCTCTTAATAGTAAACATATATCTAAATTATAATTGGTTTGAATTCAAAAATTAATTAAAAATAATAATTCAATAAAACATTATGAAACCAAATGCATCCTCTAGAACATATTGCAGTTACAAATCTAAATTGGAAAAAAATTTGAAATTTATCCTTCATAGAAAAAAAGTTGTGGTTTATAGTACACATCACTCTTTAAATATGACATTTACTATTAAAAACTAGTTATCGAAGAAGATGGTAAAAGAAATGCAATTTTATTCCATTTTAAAAAAATATATATTTAGAATCTATAGATAAAATGTCACAAATCACTAGTTTGCATCATCTTCAAATTCCTCATAGTTTAGCAGCTATAGGTGTTTGAAAGTGAAGATTTAGTTCGAAATGTTCATTTCAATGCCAAGTTTGGCCAAAAAGTGTAACCCACTATTGTGGGATCACCCTAAGCCTAAGTTGAAGCCTAGTCTCTTCCATCAAAATTGGGTATAGAAATTTTATTTCATGTATCTTTCAACTACATGTTTCCCACTTTCTATATATACCTTGATACTTTCTTGTAGAGGGGTCTTTTCCTTACCATATTGAACCATAGATTTTAAGGGTGTGAAATGCTAAGTATCTTTTGCTTAATTAGGGTCTTTCACCTAATGAAAAGAGATGGATCCCACACCTAAAATCTAGGTGGTTCACTCAAAATAAAGTATGTATAATGAAAATATGAATGAAATGTGACTAGATGAGATGATCTAAATGCAAAAAACTAAAGACATATATTGATTATTAAGTGAAAAATATTCAAATGCATGTTGTTCAAAAATACAATGTGTAATGCAAAAACACTTAGAAATGTGAACAAAACTTAATAGAAATTGAAGAAACTAAAAGTGTGCACCTAAGATATGGAAGGAGACTAGAAATTATTTCTTAAATGCTATTGATCCTAATTTTTAGGCTTGGTGGGACTCATTCACCGTTCTGGGCGAATCAATCCCAGTTCTATAAAACTATTCTAGAACTCGTTTCAGACAAATGGGTGTCTAAAAATGCAGAAAACCAAAAATTGGCCTGGAAGTGGGACTCATTTGCCACCCATGGTGAATGATTCCACTTTTGAATGTCTGAATATTCAAAGGTGGAAATATGAGCCTTTGATCCGCACTTTCTAATTCTCCAAGTGTTCGGTTATGAAATTATAAGATTTGAGCTTGAAAGTGAGTTTTTATTGATATTTTGACTTGTTCAATGAAGAGAAGAGTCAAACAAATTTGCAATGAAATATTTAATGATTTCTAGGCCTCCAAGATGTCTAAATTTGTAAACACGCAAGATAAGAGAGAGAAATGATGAATGTTAGGGCATGGGGGTTTGCCTTGGTCAAACCCATTTTAGGTAATTAAACCAAAATAGATAAATAATGTAATGAAACATGCAGTAATGGAATTGATTACCTTGCCATGATGTTTGATCTTGAATGTCTATAGAAAAAAATGAAGAATTTTCCCTTCAATGTTTGAAAATTGTTATCTTAATGACTCGACATGATAAAACCCTAAATTGCTTGACTTGAGATGGAAGAATGATGGATGAATAATGAAGAATGGTTATGACTTAGGGTTTAAAGAGTTGATTTTATAGGAAATTCACCTTATTTTCCCATAAACTTAAATTTTAGTTTTTCCCACTCAAAGGTCAAAATTGGCCCAAATGGGACTCATTCGATACCTTCCAGGGCAAATCAGTCCCACCTAGCAAGGGATCATTGATTACAGGTGGAAAATTAGTCCTAGTGAGGCCCATTTGATAGCTAGGATGCTAGGAAGTTAAGAAATGAGGTTTATATGGTGACTATGTTAGGTATTTCATCAAATATTACCTTGGGATGCATAATATGGGTTAATAGGGGCCTATTAGTGATGATGTAAAGGTCAATTAGGGCTTGGGACTCAAAATTCAATGTGAAAGTGTGATTAAATACACTTTACAACACTAAAATGAGTCCCACATAGTCTAGGAAGGCACAAAACCCAATGTGAATGTGCAAGACACATTACAACACTAGTTTAACTTTAATTTTATTTTACAAGCCTTCTAGATTGATTTGAAAATGTATTTAAATAAATTTTATAATGTTGAATTAGGGAAAAATGGGTCCATTAAGTCTACAAAATTGTGAAAGTCCTTTACAACACCTTTACAAGACATTATTAAATACATTTGAAAGGGTCCAAGACCTAGTGTGGATGTAAAAAGCACCTCACAACACCAAGTCAAGGCCTCATTAAGTCCAGTCTATCATGAATTATTCCCCAAATCAAACAAGTTTCCATTTTTCTATGGTATAGTTAGCCCCCACTTTAGTGAGAGGATGAACTTGCTTCAAACTCACACTAAAGTAGACATTCAAGAGATTTCCAATCGTACTGATGCAAATGAAAAAGAATGACAAATATCAATAAGGAAATCAAGCCCCTAGGATCCAAGATCCTAAGTCAAACCATCAAGATACATAATCATGCAATGGAAAGAACTAAAGGAAAGAAAAATGAGGTGGAAAATATGCGCTCACTTTGGGGCCACAAAACATCATGTCGTCTGGGGGGTGAGATGTCCCAAAGAAGTTGTTTAGTGAGAAATTCATTCCAGTGTGTCAGCTTCCTATCATACTAACCATACCAAAATTATGCTCATGTTAACTTTGATAAGGCACCATAATGAAATGCATTTTGTAAATGTTTTGAATATGTAGAGAATTTTGCTAAAGGGGATTTTTCTTTATTCATGTACAGTCTTCTTCTTAGGGAGAATTGTGCCTAATGTCTCCAAGATAGGACAAGTTAGGGTGTCAAATTGTTATCCATGGTATGCCTCATTCACATCAGGCCACTTCAGTTGATCATACACTCTTGGAAGGCATCAAACCCAATGACACCATCAAGGAGAGGACACATCACAAGAAACAGTAAATCACACGATGAAATTTGAAAAAAGATGTTTCCTATGTATTCCCCCCACTTTAAAATGGTTGCTAACACGATTACTATGATAAATTTATTTAAAGTAGAAGAGGGTATGAGAGCTTATCCAAAAAGCCCTATGCCAAGTCATATTTTTCGATAAGCTTCATAATGAATAAAGGTAGTATGTCACCTGCGAGTCAATCTTAAGACATGTCATCCACATCCCAAGCTTGCTCTTATACATTCATTAAAGGTTAATGACTAGTCAAAAGAGACAACAAGTGACATATGGGGATAAGGCTTTCTAACCTTTTTTGCCCACATAGTGCAGGACAAGGGTGAGCTTGGAATGGATGATGGTATGTTGCCCCTTGCAATGGATGCAAAACATGTAATAGTGAGTATACAATTATGCTACAACTAATGTTATTTATTTGGATAAGCAAAAAAAGTTTCTACTTGATTGGATTTGATTGTATATACTTTGTTATATATGTGAGAAATGTCATTGTAACTTGGTTGGTGTGAAATTTTTTTCTTAGGTGGGTAAAGGATGAGTTTAGGTTGGTTTTGAGTTTGTTGCTTATGTGATGGTGGGTAAAGAATTAGAGGATTCTTATGATGTCCCATGGGGTATGCATGTGGTTCATTGATCGAATGGTATCTAATGGACACTTGCACATTGATAACCTCGGCAGTCTTGATTTGATGTATCCCTAAGGAAGACATATCAATTTCTTGTACCAGAATAGTCTCCCTAAGAGGAGAGTTATTAGGAGAACTACAATCCAAATGTTCATGACATTTAAGGATTGGATCTTCCAAAGTGTCATCATTGTAAGGAATGGAGCTACCCATGGTTGAATTGTCTTGTTCTATGATGTTTTCCCACATAAGAGTCTCATGATTTTCATCGATTAGATCGTGTAATACCATAATATTGTCTTCACTAATAGGAGAGATATTAGGAGAGGGGAAAATTTCATTTTTGTCCATAATCTCATTATCTTGTACCATAACATCTACCCTAGTAGGAGATCTTTGAGGAAAGTGACAATCAAGAGGTGCATTACATGTCATGGTTAGATGTTGTAAAGAAGCTTCATCACTAAGAGGGGAGATATGAAGGGTAGAGCAACTAGTATTTTCATGTGTGTCAATGATTGGTTCTTCTTGTTCAAATAGATCCTTCCAATTTTTAGGAACATTAGGAAAGAGAGAAATAATGTTATAACTCTCAATCATTGGGTTTCTTGATACCGACATATCCTCCTCAAAAATGTGTTTTTCATGATCATTCTTAAGAGAATTTTCACAAATAGGTGAGGTGTTGGGAGATGAATGGAGACTAGATAAAGTGGTGGCAATGAATTCATATTGTATTGTTATACTATCTTCCCAAGGGGAATGAGGAGAAGGACAAACAAGACCTTCATGATGGTCAACGATTGTACAGGTTCTTTCACCAAGATACCTTCATCACTAAAAGGAGAGGTATCAGGAGAAATACAACTATGATCATCATGGTTATCTCTATTTGTAGTCGCTTCTAACACATCATCCACATAAATAGGAGAGATAAGAGGGAGTGTAAGTTTAAGACAAGCATTAAAATTTTCATTCTCTTGTGCTAAGAGACTATCATAACTAGGGAATGCATTGAATGAAGGAAATACTTGTTAACTAGCTTTTTCTTTGAAAATTTGGAGAAGATTGAAACTAAAATTTTGAAGTAACAATCTATGCTAATTCAAAATGCAATGTAAAAGGCTAAAATGAAATGCAATTTTTAGATGATAATTGACTGATTATGATATGTAAATATGAGAATGCAAGCTTGAAATTTAAACCATGCATGAAATGAGCTAATTTAGGTTAGATTTGATGAAATGCATGTTACAAAAACTCATTCCACTGATATAGATAGTTAAGGCACCAAAAAAAAGCTTAAAAATAGGGTTTTTAGTTCTGTAAAGGGAAATTTTAGGGGTGAAAAGGGACTGATTTGCCCAAGATGGTGAATGAGTCCTAGTATAGAATTTTTTCAGAATTTTCAAAAAAATTTGAGTGATTTTGGTGTTTTTTGTGTTCTATGATGTAGACCTAAGTTAAAAATGTAGAATTTCAGAAAATTTAAATGAATTTAGATGCCAACAATGCAACCTAAATGCACTTTTCATGAATGAAAATTTTGAAACCTAGCATGCCAATTAACTAATGCAAATCCTAATGCAAAGCAAATGCAAGGCTAGATCTATGATGAAGGAATCCAAATCATAAAACAAAAGTATTTGAAAAACAGGTTCACCAAAATGAACCATAGATTTAAGGGTGTGAAATGCTAAGTATCTTTTTCTCAACTATCTTCTTTCACCTAATGAAAAGAGATAGATCCCACACCTAAAAGGGTGGTCCCACAATAGCGGTTTACAATTTTTGGCCAAATTGGACACTAAAATTATTATTTTTAACTAAATCTTCACTTTCGGGCACCTATAGCGGCTAAACTATGAGGAATTTGAAGATGACGCAAACTAGAGTTTAGTGACATTTTTTTGTAGATTCTAAATATATTTTTTTCAAAATTTTTGGAATCAGATTGCACTTCTTTTTCCATCTCCCTTGAAAACTAGTTTTTTTGATAAAACAACATTTTTAAAAAGTGACGCTCACCGTATAACACAATTTTTTTCCATGAAGGATAAAATTCTGATTCTTTCAAATTTAGATTTGTAACTCTGATATCTAGTGCTTCCACTTGGTTAGATAATTTTTAAATGAATATTTTTTCTTTAATCAAGTTTTGAATTCAAACCAATTACAATTAAGACATAGCATGATTGTATAACACAAAATTTTTTGTGTGTATCGAAATTCAATTTTTTTTTGTTGGATCAAGGACTTCAATATCTGCTACACTCATATTTTTCAATTTTTTTTTATAATCTGCTATTTTCCACATGTGGAGAATAGAGAGTTTGATTTTTGGTGAAAAACCTATGCTTGATAAAAATAAAAAAGCAAATACATAATAAAACCAAAACATATTAAAATTATAGTTGTTGGATAGCTCATTTGGAGGACTACCTGATTCCACTTGGGTTTGTGAATTCTCCTCCATTTTCATCCTCAACCCAATCTTCAAAGCATAAAAATATAGACTTTTAAAGTGCATCTGGGGGAGAATGAGGGCAAAGGGGGGTTCGCTCGAACCTGGGTTCAATCGAATCCCCTTCCCAAAAGGGGTTTTCAAATATTTTTTTGTCCGCACATGCATTAATTGGGTTTGCTCAAACCCTAGTTCAAGCGAACCCTTTTTTGGTTCATTTGAACCAACTAGTTCATTCGAACCTCCAAAATCAAATTTTTTCCATGGGGTCATTTTTTACAATTTTTCCTTCCTCATTCGAATTGTAAACCACTTTTGTGGCTTTACCCAAAATCTAGGTCGTTCACTCAAACTAACGTATGTATAATGAAAATATGAATGAAATGTGCCTAGATGAGATGATCTAAATGCAGAAAAGTAAATAAATATATTGATTGTTAAGTGAAAACTATTGAAATGCATGTTGTTTGAAAACACATTGTGTAATGAAAAAACACTTAAAAATGTGAACAAAACTGAACATAAATTGAAGAAATGAAAAGTGTGTGCCTGAGATATGGAAGGAGATTGGAAATGAATTATAAAATGCTATTGATCCTAAATTTTAGGCCTGGTGGGACTCATTCGCCATTATGGGTGAATCAGTCCCAGTTCTGTAAAACTATTCCATAACCCGTTTAAGACAAATGGGTGTCTAAAAATGTAGAAAACCAAAAAATGGCTTGAAAGTGGGACTCAATTTCCACCCATGGTGAATTATTCCACTTTTTAATGTATGAATATTCAAAGGTGGAAACAGGAGCCTTTGATATGCACTTTCTAATTCTCCAAGTGTATGGTTTTGAAAGTGTCAGATTCAGGCCTGAAAGTGAGTTTTTATTGATATTTTGACTTGTTCAATGAAGAAAATACTTAAAAAACCTTGCAATGAAATATTCAATTATTTCTAAGCCTCCAAGATGTCTAAATCTACAAACACATAAGACAAGAGAGAGAATTGGTGAATGTTAGGGCATGGGGGTTTGCCTTGGTCAAACCCCTTTTAGGTAATTAAACCAAAATAGAGAAATAATGTAATGAAACATGCAATAATGGAGTTGATTACCTTTCCATGATGTTTTATCTTGAATTTCTACAAGAAAACATGAAGAATATGCCCTTGAATGACTGAAAATTGTTATCTTAATGACTTGAAATGATAAAACCCTAACTTGCTTGACTTGAGATGGAAGAATGATGGATGCATAATGAAGAATGGTTATTATTTAGGATTTAGAGAGTTTATTTTAAAGGAAATTCACCTTATTTTTTTGTAAAATGGATCCCTAAGTTTGACATGTAAAAAATAATAAACTTAAATTTTAGTTTTTCGTGCCCAAAGGTCAAAATTGGCCCAAATGGGACTCATTCACCACCTTGGGTGAATCAATCCCACCTATCAAGGACTCATTCACCACAGGTGGTGAATTAGTCCTAGTGGGGCCCATTTGACAACTAGGATTCTAGGATGTTAAGAAATAATGTTTATATGGTGTCTATGTCAAGTATTTCATCAAATATTGCTTTGGGATACACAATATGGGTTAACAGGGGCCTATTAGTGATGATGTAAATGTCAATTAGGGATTGGGACAAAAAATTCAATGTGAAAGTGTGATTAAATACACTTTACAACACTAAAATGATGTCCACACAACCTAGGAAGGAACAAGAACCAATGTAAATGTGCAAGACACATTACAACACCAGTTTAACATTAAGTTTAATTTACAAGCCTTCTACATTGATGTGAAAATGTATTTAAATACATTTTATAATGTTGAATTAGGGAGAAATGGGTCCATTAAGTCTAGAAAAGTGTGAAAGTCCTTTACAACACTTTACAACACCTTTACAAGACATTGTTAAATGCAATTGAAAGGGTACAAGAAACTAGAAATACCCTATAATTTGTTGACAACAATTTGGCCATGTACTTCACACAATCAGGTTAGATTTGAAACTATGGGGTCCTCTTTCAAACTCTAGATGAATTTGTCTCACTAGGTCAAAGGATTTTCATCCTTGGGAATATAGACCATAGGGTTTCTATCTTTAAATCCTTAATTTTCACACTTCAAAAAATATATTCTCTAAGAAATTGCATTGGGGTTTTGATGAATGAAAATAGACTGAATGTTCTTAAGAATGTGTCTAACCTTTGATAATATAAAGAGATATGGTGAAAATGGGTTCTCGATAAAAATGATGACTCATATTTCCTAACGACCAAGGGCTAGGGTTGAAACAACTATTATAGATGAAGTATGCATGTATTTTTATTTTCTAGCATTGAAAAACATAAGAATTTGAGCCTAAAAATTAAATAATTATTTTTTTGGGCAGGAAAATACTTTATAGAGTGGTATCTAAGTCAAAATTTAGTGTACCTATTCTTATAGAAGTAGGTAGGAATAAATAGTAAAAAATGGTAGGAGTGTTAGGCCTTGGGATTAAGGGATATTGCAAGTTGCATACTATTAGTTAAGAGTTGGGAAGTTAGGGTTTGAGTAGGAGGCATGCTAGTAGGAGGAAGTTTGATAATTTGATAAGAACAAAGGAGAAAGGTGAGGGATGGATGAAAGGTATGCCTAGATGGATAACTCTAAAAAATTGACAACAAAAAGATAAAGTGAAGATTGGAGGAAAGGAATGTTGGTAGGAGGAAGTGTGAAACTCTACTAAGGAAAAAGGAAGGAATAAATTTTGGTGGAAAGGTATATTGGGATGGAAAATTTTGAAAATTTTTAAAAAATCTCACACATAGGAATTTGAACATAAAACCCACTATACTTAAAGAAAATAAGAGGTCAACATGGGTGGGATCGATTAGGTTTATCTTATAAAAATTGGGGGAAAATAACCAGGTTTCAAAATAAATTTATTGAAAATGGGACATTATAGAAGAACTTTATTAAGTTGAAACATTATTTGAGAAATGAATATTAGATCATCTTAAATATGAGTTTAAGCTAACATTTGATGGCTTAATACACTCCACATCAAAGTGATGGGGGAGGGTCTTAGGGCCTCTAAATTTTCTTTATTGAATTTGAGGCAACACTAGTGTAGTAGTTGGAGTTGACTAATCATCCATCCCACAACATAAATGGAGTGGGGTGCCTTATGGATAAACCGGCTAGTTTGATAGCAAGAAGCAATAATTGATCCAATTTTGATGTTTTACAAAGTTATTGAAATATGTACCCTAGTACATGAAATATGAAATATTTATAATAAGGAAATTTTCTATGAGTCTCAATGCTCAAATTGGTGAGGAAGTTTTTGTTCATGCATGAACAACGATGGACCAAATGTTCAACATGGATATTAAAAAGGAGAAAAATTTGAAGTCAAGCTTGACATATTGAGATAGGATTAAGAAGAAGTTTAATTGGACCAAACCAATATTGACTTTCAAAAATAAAGGATGGAACAAGGATGATAAGAAAAAAACTAATGGGAAAAAAATCAAGAACAATCAAAAAAATTTCCAAAATGGCTAAAGGAATAAGAATTGTAAATAGAGGGAAATATTTAATTACCAAAATTAAGTGGAAAGGAAAGAACCATTGGAGGTTGATTCGCTTGTGGTTGGGACCATTATGAAAACCAATGTCTCACAAAGAATCAAGGAAATTTGAATTGAGGAAAACCATTACCTTCTCAGCAATCAACTTTCAACAAAGGATTCAAGTAGTGGTAGATAATCATTAAGTTGACTACCAAGTTTCCCCAAAGGAGATTTCATTTATGATTTTTGGCATTCCAATTTCAATTCTAATAGATATAGGAGCTACAAAGAATTTTGTATCACATCAAGTGTTAAATAAAGTACCTATATGAGTTGGATATATGATAGAGTCATGGGCTGTTGAATATGCTAATCAATCCAAAGCTCAAGTAGAGAAATGTTCATTCAAATCTAGTGTTATCTTACCTACCTTTTCAATATAATTCAATTTAAATGTGGCACCATTAGGATCCTACAACATTATCTTAGGAATGAATTGGTTAGGGGAACATAAAGCCAAGTTTGACTGTTTTGAGAAAAAAATGGGATGTCTAGATGACATTGGAAACTCCACTAATCTTAAAGGTTCGCAACATGAAGTGAAAATTAGGAAAATATTTTCCATGCAATTAAAAAGAGTAAGGAGGAAATATTGTTAGTTGTTTGTTGTTAAGATGGAAAAAAAAGAAAGGAAATGGTCTATCTTGATGACAATATTTTTTGTTGAATCCCAACAATTAAGTGAAGTTAGTTGATAAAAAATGGAAGAGTTTGGAGAACCCCTTATCTTAGACTATCCATTGTTGGATGAATTTCAATATGTTTTTCCTAAATATCAATCATATTTGGGTGATCCCACAATAATGGGTTACAATTTTTGGCCAAACTTGACATTAAAATCAAGATTTTTCACCAGACATTCACTTTCTTACACCTATAGCAGCTAAACCATTAAGGTTTTGAAGATGAATCAAAATAGTTATTTTTTAGATATTTTGTGTAGATTCTAATTATATTTTCTTTAAAAAATAAAAAAATAAATTGTGAATCATTTTATTTAATTTTTAATAACTTATTTTTTCTACTAATCAACATTTTTAAAAAGTGATGTTCACTTTGGCACACATAACTTTTTTTATAGATAGGATACAATTCTAATTTTAAAATGCAAATTTTTCACAATCAATATCTAGGGGATGGATATTTTTTCATAATTTTTTGTTATATATATATTTTTTAATTAATTTTCCAAGTCAGCGTAATTATAATTTGGACAGAGGTGTACTTCGGCATGCATAAATTTTTTTTAATTCATTTGAATTAAATTATTCTTTTTTTGTTGGAATAAGGACATCAATACCTAGGGCACATGTATTTTTTAGAATTTTTTTCTCTATTTTTCTATTTTTTCATATGTGTAAAATAAAGAACTTGATGTTCATTGAAAATCCTACATTCACAAAAAAATAAAAAATAAATATAATAATTAAATTAAACATATTTAAAATTATACTTTTTAGGAAGCTTATAATAAGGGCTACAGGCTTACAAAGTATAAATTTTAAATGAATTCATTTGATCACCCAAAAGGAAAATCAAAAGTGGTTTTTTATCAGCATTTTGATAGGTGTAGAGGAGACTCAATTATAGGTATGGTTTAAATCTAACAAGGTTATATCCAAGGGGGTTTGATCTAAGGGGGTTTGATCAATCCCTCTTTAATTAAAATAATTTAAATGGAACCTTTAAAGTCATAAATCATTGTATTTTCTAAAAATATGTGATTTCAAGAAAAAATCAGGATGTCCCAAAAAGTGTAACCCATTATTGTGGCAACACCCATTTAACTCCTAAGAGAATGTTTCATTTCTCAATTGATCTAATTCTAAGATCGAAACTAATATCTAAGGCAACTTATAGAATGAATACCATTGAATCAATGGAGTTAAAAGATTAGTTGCAAGAACCTTTAGAAAATGGTTTAATAAGACATAGTGTATCACCATGGGGTATAACACTATTTTTTTTCAAGAAAAATGACATAACTCTATGCCTTTTGTGTCACCAAAAAGTGTATACTTTGCTTGATATGGGAATAATTGATGTCAAATTGGACATAATGAGGCCTTGATTTGGTTTTGTGAGGTGTTTTACACATCCACATTAAGTCTTGGGCCCTTGAAAATTGAATAAAATGCATTTATTGATGTCTTGTAAAGGTGTTGTAAGATGTAACACATCTTCACACTTTTCTAAGACCATAGTATCATAATTCACCTAAATAACCTTACAAAGACATATTTCAAAGTGTTGTAAAGTCTTGTAACAAACTTTCACACTTTCCTAGGCTTTTCATCAATATTTACACCTTTCTTATGCTTTAAATAGCCCCTTTATACACTTACAAGTCTTACTTAAGTGTCTTGTTGAAGAAGAACCCGATAAACATTATTTAAATTATCACAATTCCTAAAATCCACTTAAAAATGCCCAAGTGGACTAAGTCGCCATTGGTGGCAACTTAGTCCCATTTGGCTCAAAAGTTAATAGATTTAAATTTAATTTGGGTTTTTATTCCTTAAGACCTACAGTCAGCCTGTGATGAGGTATTTTTAGGAATTAGGGCATAATTGTGTATAAATATAGGATTTTCCCTCCCATTTCACCTAAGTTCATTCAATCCTCTTTCTTTCATCACTCATCTTCATCATTCTTGTCAAGCAAGCTAGGGTTTCATCATTCCAAGACATCAAGATAGTTTCCTAAGACATTCAAGGTTAGATTCTTCAATTATTACTATAGAAAATTAAGATCAATCATCATGGCAAGGCACTAAATCTATTATTGAAGGCTTCATTACTTTGTTTCTTTATTTTGGTTTAATTTCCTAAAAGGGGTTTGACCAAGGCAAACCCCCATTCCCTAACATCCAACATTTCTTTCTCTTTCATTGCGTGTTTGCAAATTTAGGCACTTTGAGGTTTGAAAATCATTGAAGATTAGGTTTAAGACTCATTCAAGACATCTCTTTGTTGACCAAGCTGAAATATCTATTAAAAAATCACTTTTAGGACTGAAAAATTAGAGTTTCAGAAGCAGACACATGTTAGGATCCGAAGTACAGACTAAGGGCTTCCATTTCCACTTTCGAATTTTTAGAAATTCAGAAGTGGACTAAGTTGCTTATAGTGGAGACTTAGTCCCACTGAACCTATTTTTCAGAGGTTTTTGTGGATTTGGATACCCGTTTGGCCAAAACAGGTCTCTGGGCAATTTCCTCGATTTGAGACTAAGTCGCCCAACCTAGCATAAGTGTCCTAGTTGGCTTAAAAATAAAAATTTCTAGAATTTCAAAGGTCTTTGTAATCACAAGACAACTCTTCATTAGTTTCTAGGTGCATAGTTTTTGTCTTGCATCTTATTTTGTCATTTATTGCATTTATTTCACCTTTTTGCATATCACAATGTGTTTTCCAGCACTTCACATTTCTTAAGTTTAGCCTTAACAATCATATTTCTTTTTCAATTTATTGCATTTAGGCATATTACATCTCATTTACATTAATATTGAGTGTAGACATTGTCTATTTTGTCCCATCTCTCTCCTTTTAGGTGAAAAACCCTAGAAATGTGAGAGAGCATTATGGTGCCAAAATCTTTGTCCACACCTTTGTATATGTTATTTTATGTTGAATAAGACCACAATTAAAACCAAGTATCCCTTACCTCATATTGACAATATTTTTGATCAAATGTGTGGATCTTTAGTTTTCTCAAAAATTGACCTTATATCAAGATACAACCAATTAAGATTGAAAGAGGAAGATATTCATACAAATTATTTTAAGAAAAGGTATGAACATTATGAGTTCACAATTCTACCTTTTGGGCTGACAAAGACTCCTACAATTTTCATGAATTTAATGAATAGTGTGTTCCAATATTATCTTGATATGTTCATGTTGGTATTTTTGGATGATATTCTCATATATTCCAAGAATGAGGAGGAATATTTGTAACATTTGAGAATTTTTATGCTAAAGTTAAGAGAACATAAAATGTGTTGTAAATTATCAAAATTCTCATTCTTTCAGAAAGATATTCAATATTCAGGCAATATTATCTTAGCAGAAGGAATCATAGCCAATCCTATGAAAATGAGGGCTATCATACAATGTCATGCACCTAAAAATTGGCATGATGTATGAAGCTTCATGGGATTGGTTGGTTACTATAGGAATTCCATATCAATCTTTTCAAGGATTTTCAACCCCATAAATTTCCTTTAGAGAAAAGGAAAGTGCTTCAAATGGTTAGAAAAGTGTGATGAAGCCTTCTACATTCTTATAGATAAATTAGCAATGATACCTATCCTCATAATATCTAGAACCCTAAGGGTCATTTTATAATTGTAACAAATGCATCAAATGAAGATTTTGGTGGAGTATTAATGTAGGGAGGTCATGTAGTGGCTTATGAGTCAAGGAAATTGTAACCCTATGAACAAAACTATTCCCCTCACGACTTAGAGCTAGCAGAAATTGTTCACACTCTTCAAGTATGGAGGCATTATTTTTGGGATCAAGCAATTTGAACTTAAGTCAGATAATCAAGGAATTAAGTATATCTAAATACTTAGCCAAATATTAATGCTCATTAAAGGAGATGGTTAAAATTAATATATGATTATGATTTTCAAATCAATTACGTCAAAGGAAAATAAAATTGAGTAACTAATGCACTAATTTTTCAAAGACATATTTTCTATAATCTCAAATCACTTAGATCTATGACCAAAAGTGTAGTGCCTCCTATGTTACTGTACTCCTATGATACCTTTTTGTGTGTTTGGTTACATAAATGTTTGATGTTGTAGTGCCTCCGTGATACTGTTCTCTTATGATACTATGTGGATACTATTTATGCTGATGCATACTCGAGATTACATTGGTGATTGTTTCGCTTGTTTGACTTATGTGTTTTGCTTGGATGCACATGATACTATTTTACGATGTTAATGATATAATGATGCATGGTGTTCATCTTTACCTGATTATGCTATATTGTGTGGTTACGTAAATTATTTTATACTCACTTCATGATATTTATGATAATGTGCTATTGTTTGAGGTTCGGGTGAGGGGGACGATGTTGCATTGCTCATCCATGAGTGCTCTACCACACTGCAATTCTCTCTCATGATGTGTATGGTATTGCATGTATACGTTGTTTCAACACTTGTTTTTATGCAGGATTGTAGGTACCCAAGCCTTGATTCCACCTGCATTAGTAGGACAGGTTGAGCCTCATAAATTCCCAATGGTTATGAAGTTGAAAATAGATTTGACAAGAAAGCATCCCCATTTGCGTCCGTCACTGCGTCATTGCTTGACAACATCATCTGTTAGTACCTGTCTTTTTTGGTATTGTTTGTTCATGTCGTTCATTTTAATTATACATTTATCGTTGTTGTATTTGGTCGTTGTCCATCTTCGTTCAGACATTACTTTGGGCTTCATAGCTCATTTTTACAATATTGATTTAATTAAAGTAATAAATTAAATTATTAAATTTCTTAGAGAATTCTAATAATTAAAATAATTAAGTTAGTCTATGGGTTGCAACAATTTGATAAAATATACTAATGTTTAATTGCGATAAAATTATAGATAAAACACAAAATTATAATTTTAAATTAAGGTCATTTTAAAATTACAATTATAGTAGATTGATAATCCATATATTAATAAATTTTAAATTTAAATTTAAATTATTTGATGAGTTGGATGTAATAAAATATTACATCTAAAGTAAAGTTTAAAATAATAATAATAATATATATATATATATATTTAAAAGTAGTTTTTTTTAACCCACCCTAATGGAGATTTGATTAATAAACTTGATAGAATTATAACGATTGAAATAATGAATTAGCATTGAAATTCTTTTCCGGACAACAAACTTAGTGGGGGTAGATTTCTTAATCCCTTAAATGGAGGGAGTTCCGCCCAAGTGGTAGAACGGGGCAAAATAAGTGTGACGAGTGTGAAATTGAAAATTGTGTTGTCGCCACCTGTTACTTTGCTTACCAAGAATTATAAGAATGTTTCCTCAATTTATTTTGGTGAAAAGGGGGTGAAACAAGATATGACTTGACTGTGAGGGTTTTTCCTGCAAGTTAAAGTAGCTTGCGTCTGTGTGAAATCCCTATTCTCTTTCTTCTGTTAAGTGGCCTTCCTTGCAAATTCATTTTTGTGTCTATCCTGCAATCATTGCCTTCCATGAGGCCGCAAGTTCTTGGGACACTCTGTCCAACTGTACGTGTTCTGTACAGGCATCCCATTTCCCCTATTTACTAGCTCCTATCTTGGCGCAGACAGGGTGGACGCTAGCGAGACTTTAGGGAGCTTTACTTTTGCATTTGCGAGAAAGTTTCTTAAGCCTTTTACTAAACGTGTTTTGTGCGTATCCTGCTATCTACGCATTCCGTGAGACCCCATTCCTTCAAGGCATTCAGTTAAATAGTTTGCATGCCTTATTTATGGCAACCTGTCACAACAACCACGCTTGAACATAGAAGACTGTAGGGGCATTTGCCTTCCTGACTCCGTGGGCAACCTGTCATATCTGCAGTACTTGAAATTTGAATGTTGTATAAATTTATATAATCTCTCTGATTCCATCGTCAACCTGTCTCAGCCGCAGCGCTGGAACATAATAAGCAGTTTAAAGGGTTAAATGACCTACTAATTACATTTGCTTGAAAGTTTGGCCTGCGTCTGCCAGTCCTCTCCTCTAGCCACGCCCTTTGTCTATGCTTCTGTTGTATGCATCATAAGGCGCTTGGGAGAAACAGTTTGAGCCTTGTCTATGTTTCCACATTCCCACGAATGTTCAACAGGGCACTCGAAACTCTGATCTTTGGAAAATAGTTACCTTTGATACGCTATTGTGCATCATTATAGAACATATCTTTTGGTTGTATAGCATCACCTGTAATCTTTCCAAGATCGATTCATTTTCCTTCCTACAAGCATGCCTTTGATTTTTGTGTTAAGAACTTGTATTTCTTAAAGTTCGATTTATCTATGATAGTTTTGATGTATTCTATGTTGGGATGGTTTGTATTCTATCTTATTTCGATAAGCATTATCCTTGATTGGAATTCGCTATTTCTCTTTTCCTTTGGAAATTCAATTTCTTATGACCATCGATTCTTTTAGTGCGCTGATCATACTATCCTCTAGTTCATATTTCATGGTGGTGTCACTCTGCTTACAACATTGAATAGAAGTCGTGGAGTTTGTTTACCATATTGCCTCCATTCGTCACTTCCCTCATCCTTTGCAAGATAATCGTAGGTTTTTTTTTAATGATTGGAATGGTTCACATTTCTTGGAATAGAGTCTAGGAAGCAGGTTGCTACTTCGGGTGTAATTCACCGAACTGATAATATGAATCCATTTTCAATTTTCTTAAATCATCACGTAATATTCCTTTTCAAATACATCTTTGGCCCTAAATAAGCAGCAGTTTAATGAAAGCTTTCTGATTACCATTGACATGGCAGCATCTAGCCAAACACATGAACTCTACACTCGACCTAGCAGGTCTTTTCGTTGTTATATTTATTGCTTGACCATATCTTTAATACCCCTCCGATAGTTCGACATCTTATCCCCTGATTGGAGAATGTGTTAAATTGCTGTGTTCGATGGAGACCGTAGCATCTCATTAGTACCGTTGGGTTTTTGTTAAATGTTAAATGTTAAATTTTTTTTACTAATAGTTAGAATGGTTTATTTTGTTAAAAGGAGGTATTAAAGAAAGAATTAAATTAAAAGATATATATTTTTTAACCTAGGTGATTAATTGATCAATTGATCAAGTAGATGAGTAAATTGGGAGTTGGAATAGGCTAAGTAGGTTCTTATTTTTATTAAATGATTAGAGTATTTCTTGTAACTAATATAATTATAATTGCATCATTGTGTAGATGTTCCAATTACGTAAATAAAGTGGTTAGTTAAATTGAGAGTTGGAATAGGCTAAGTAGGTTCTTATTTTTATTAAATGATTAGATTATTTCTTGTAACTAATATAATTGCATCATTGTGTAGATGTTCCAATTACGTAAATAAAGTGGTTAGAGACTAATATGGAATGTGGTAATTAGTTCTATAGATGTCTATAGTAAATTAAAAGATAAGTGGTGAATGTCTATAAAAGAGCATGATTTGGGTAAATGGGAAGGTTAGTTAAATGGTTGTATTTGATATCATTTAAATATTAAATATAATGATGAGTTAAATATTCTTTGAAATTAATCAGTCCAATTATGTTAGATTAATGTTATCACTTGTTTTGGGTTAAAGTGGATTATTGTTAGGGTTTACTTTTAGATATCTTGAGTTGTGATATATATAGTATTTTTACTTGAGTAAGTTGTTAAAGAAATTTGTTAGTGATGATTTAAATGCCCCTTATGATTTAT
>VDFB02288707.1:0-23147 GCA_007258455.2 Sequoia sempervirens
AGATGCAAGAATGTATGTGAAATTGCAAGAGGTGGAATTTTACAACATTACACCCCTAAATGGAACAAAATTTATCCCCTTTGTGAATGTGCACATCTCAATTTTTGAAGAAGGATTGAAGGAGAATTATCCATTGTTATATTTGATGCCCTACATCTTGTCAAGACATAGAAAATCACCTATAGAATTATCTGATGACATTTTGACAAATATACAACCAGTAAACAAAAGGTTAGATCTAGCATCAGAGGACTAAAAAATTAGTTTCAATACCCCCTATTAGTGACCCATACCCCCCTAGGGATCTATGTTCTCCTATGTGTGCCAGATCCAACTTTTTATGACATGTGCACAATCTCCAATGCTTATTAGATCTATATGCAATTTATTGTTTTAGTGTTTGTGTTTTTGAAATATTGCATTATCATATTGGGTCATATAGCTCAACTAGGATAATCATTCCAAATCATTTCCAATCCATTTTCAAGGCCATAAGAATTCAAATCCATGCCTGATTGGCTCACCTTTATGGTTGCAAGTCAATCTATTTACCTTGTTGATTTACATTCTAATGTAATTTTGAAAAAGGAGATAAGTAACCCTAGGTTTTAAATATTAAATTTAAGGACATCCTTTTTCTACTTTACACTCTTGGTGAACCAGACCTCCTAACATTATAAATTTTTTGAAATTGGAAGTCTTTCAAGCCCTAGATCTAGATTTTGCTTTGAATTTATTTGTACTTCTCATTTATTGTTTCATTTTACATAATAAAAGAATCATAAAAAACCAAAATAAATTGCATTCATATTACATCATAGCTTCCATTAGGGTGTATTTCAGTCATTTAGATTAGGTTTTGATTAAAAATTTCATTCATAATTGTTTATTTTTGTGCACACATTATCATACATTTATATTTGAATCACATTGAGAAATTCTAGAAAAATAGTCACTATCAGATCTGTTTACAAATAGAAACAAAAACCTTAAACAACTTAAACATTCAGTTTTTTAATTTTCAAACCTCTTGTTAAGGATTCAGATGCCCTTGGGCAACCCTATCCTTGTATAGGAGCATCAACAATATTTTTCATAGTTGTCTATCTGTGTCTGCTCAATTTGTAAGAACTTGCAGATCTCTATTTTGGAATCATTAGTTACATGATTCATTTATATTACATATAGTTCATAAAGTGAAAGAAAGTGCATTATATGTGTTTCAAAATTGCATTAAAATCATCAATTTTAGGCATTTGTATTTCAAAATCAGTCAATTGTTGCATTTCATATCTAAAAGTTGTATTCATAACTTGTTTAAACATCTTCAACATTCTTGCATATTTTCATTTTGCATCAAATTGGCATAAAATAAGCAAAATATAGAAAATTATTTACTATTACAACTATTTAAAAGTAGAATCAAAATCGTCAAGTAGTGCAAAATACAGTTAAACTCTAAATTTTTGGAACCACTACTAAAGACTCAAATGCCCCTGTGTGACTTTGTCCTCTTATCTGGGCATAGGTCAACTTTTTTGTGAAATAATACTTTCAAGAGCCTTTTTCTGGAGTTGTTTGATTTTTCTTCATCTGTGGATTAGCATTCTAAACCTCATTACAAAATTCCATTATGGATATGTGTTTTGGTAAAATTTGGATGTCCTTTAAATATTTGGTTAATGATTCAAGTTGTGTTTGGTGATAATCCAAATCCTGATAATGATGTTCATGGTCTTTTACCTCCCAAGACATGCCCTCATGAGATAGATATCTTGGGCCAAGAGAAAGAGAGCATGAATGAATTCATACAAAAATCCTTGTGTAACCTTGATAAGAATGCAACATTTTATCCCTCAATGCAATGTCCTAATAATACATGTAAACAACCAACACCTCCTACAATTCCAATTCTTGAAATGTTCAACCTCTTACATCTTGAATTAAATCACAAGGTATATCTTAACCATTGACCATAAAATGACCTATTGATAGCAATAATAATGAAAACATATCTATTGATATCCCTCCACCTCATGAGAAAAAAATCACCAAAACACCCATTAACTTGGAACAACATGCTATGGCCAAGGTTCTAGGATATTGATAAAACAAGGATGTGAAATAAAGAGAAAGCATGAAATCCATCCCCTCTTGGAACAAATATCATAAGAGGATACCAAAGGATTAGGTTACCAAGATCCTCCAATCTCATAATGAACATCTAAAACAACAACCAAGAAATACAAACTTAAGAAGTTACATTTTCTACATCCTATAACCAAGATTAAAAAGACCTTAGAGACACTTCTCAACCTAGGACTCATTACATTTCCACCTATCCAAGAACAAGAAGATAAGAAAGGAAATAATACAAAAATGTCTTATTGTACATATCATTGAAAACTTGGACATTATACTGATGAATATCATGCTTTAAATAATATATTGAGAGAATTTAATCCCTACAAGGATCAATTTTGAATGTATCATAGATTAACATTCATTTATTGTGCTCCTTGCCATGTGGTAGTTGTAGTATCATAGCATATTCACTACTATTTAGGTATAAGTGTAGCTTTATCTTTTATCTTGCAAGGAGCAACATATTGGGCTCACCTTTATCCCTATACTTGGGGGGCAAGGGGTTAGATATCCTTCTCCTAGGAGTATCCCTTCTAGCAAGGGATCCCTTTGTATCTCCTTAAAACATTAGAGTAGCAAGGACACTAAAAATTTTAAGGGGGTATAAAGTCCCCCATTCATTATTTACATAATAAATGGTTCCTTCTTAGTGATGATAGCATACATATCCTAGGGAGTGTGACCTCCTCAACCAAATTATGGCCTTCTTGAACTACATGAACATCTCTTTGATAGTGATATTGCACTTGATGTCCCATAAGAGTGTGACCCTTCTTGGTATATGATGTTCCTCTCTTAGTGGTGATGTCATGTGTGATATTAAATAAGGTACTACCCTTCATGTATTGATAAAATCCCCTTTGTTGTTGTTCACCTTTTGTGGTGGTGTTGTTACAACATCCCTTGAGGTTTAAAAATTTACATATTCATCCCCTGTGATGTTATTTAACCTTGTTAAATTCATCCCCCATGACATTATTTACCTTGGAATTTTTGCTTCACTTTGTTCATGGGTGTTAAACTTTGTGATGCATTGGAATGGCATTTTATGACACCTTATCATAATTATCAGTTAGCATAACTCTTGATATGGTTGACATGGGTACACCTAGTAGACCTAGTGTGTTTCTCATTTTTTGACCTTCTCATGGGTAGATCTAGTACTATACCTAGTGTGTTTCTAATTTTATCTTATCTTGGGGGCTCACCTAGTGAACATTAGACTTCACTAGCCCGTGTTCCTTCCAACTTGTGATTCACCTATCAATATTATACTTTTTATCATAAGCCATGAACACCTTTTAACATGGTCAACTAGCATAACACACATTTATTTCCAGTGGATCCATGTGGCCCATGAGTGATGTGTATGACTTCAGTCCTCATGTGAGCATTCCCTTATTCAATGGATGACATTTGGCATTTGAGACAATTTAAGATTGAGAGTCTCTTTACCTTACTAAATTGAATCTCTTTAGTACTAACCTTGTTCTTTGTTGTGTGTTTTTATGCTTCATGTTTCTTCCCCATGTTTGCATTGTATCTACATCATCTTATTTTTTTCATTTTATCATCTTGCATATGTTATTTCGTATATTTTCATCGTAAATTCTTCCTATTTTTTGACGTATGTTAGTGTATGTTGTCTTGTTGTATATCATATGTATGGGATTCTTTTGTGCCTTATTTTTTTTCCATGGGATCTTGGATCCTAGGGGCTTGATCACCTCCCTTGATCCTTTGTCATCCTATCTCTTCAATATTCAAACAATCAGATCCCTCTTGACATATTTTTTCTACTTAAGTGTGATTTTGAGTGTAAGTTCATACTCTCACTAATGTGGGGGCTAAATGTAGTGTAAAAAATTGTCACCCTTAACAATTTCACATTATGTTTTGTAGGTACTCCTTAATTTATTGGACCTAATTAAGCTCCTAATTTCATAAATTATGCATTTGAAGGTCTATTATTAGTATTTTTAAATGATTGCAAGAATTGTATAAATGAAGGCAATTGATGTTATGATCCTGACACTAAATGTCCTAGAGGATAGGGCTAGGACCCATACACCCATGGGCGTATGGGTCCCCTATCTTGCTAGGGATGAATTTTTATTATGTTGTTGGTGGTACTTTAATATTCAAAATTCAAATTTCAAGTGTTGTCTTTTGGGATCTAATTTTTTAGAAATTAGAACAATTGCATATAAACACCTAATTATTGCATCATTTGAAATAATGACAAGAGATATCTAAAAAAATATTGGAAAACTTATAATTAAGAGAACTATTGAGAAAGTTAAGAGCAACATTTTAGAGCTTCATTGTGAAAATTGAAAATCTTAACATTATGTCAAATTCTATGTGAGTTTATGTGTTCATATTATCATTATTTTTTGAAGGCTATTACTTTTGTAGGTCTCCAAAGCATTCAAGAAAATAAAGAAAGAAAGATCAAGACATTGAGGTAATGTGTAAGACTTCAGTCCTTCAAGGAAGTCATTTCAAAGGGTGGTGAGTTGTAACACTTTGTGATTTAATCATTCCTTTCCTATCCATTTATCTATTTATCATCAACATTGCCATTTTGGAAGGGGAAACACTTACACGGGGTTTGATAGAGGAAAACCCCTAAGCGGAGAAAAAATTCTTCTCTTTGTGAATGTTCAAATCTCAAGTTTTGAAGAAGGATTGAAGGAAAATTATTCATTGTTTCATTTGATTCCCTACATCTTGTCAAGAAATGATAACTCACCTACAAAATTATCCAGGAAGACATTCTAACAAATCTACAATCAAGAAATAGAAGGTTAGATCTAGCATTAAAGGACTACAAAATCAATTTTAGGATCCCTTATCAAGGACCCATACACCCCTAGGAGTATGTTTCCTTTGCATTCCAAATCTAACTTTTTATGATAGGTGCACAATATCTAGTACTTCTTAGATCTACTTGTAGTTTACTGTTTTAGTCTATGTGTTTTTAGAATATTTCATTTATCATATTAGGTCATATAGCTCGATTAGGTTAATAATTCAAATCATTTCCAATCCATTTTCAATGTCCTAAGAATTCAAATCTAGGCTTGATTGGCTTAGCTTCATGGTTGCGAGTCAATCTATTTTCCTTATTGATTTACATGCTAATGCAATTTTGAAAAAATAGATAATTAACCCTAGGTTTGACATATTAAACTTAAGGACATCCTTTTCTTGCATTACAAGTTGTAAGACACAAGCTACTTATTGTACACCTTTTCTTTGTTAACATTCCATGATGATGCCAATTTGAGCATTGGAGAAGATAAATGAATTGGATTAGGTCATGAAAATAAGATTGAATGTGTTCCAAATCAACCATTCTCCATCAAATATATGATTGCATTAGCCTATTAATTTTTTATAATTAACCATATTAGACCTATACTAGCATTTGGTATAAGCTAGAGTTTGATATGGGTGAAGCAAATAAAGATAATAAATTATTATAGGAAGAAAATAGTAGCACATATCAAGTTATACAAGTAGAACAAGATAAAATACTATTACTATTGTACACAATCTTGCACCATTCCACTATGAATTTTATGTGTCATGGGACCAAATTGACTATGCTAACACATCCAAGTGGGAAGATTAATGGTAGGAGATGCCTTAGTTCATTCCCTAGGTCTCTTGATCCTTCTAGGCTATATTATTTTTTTGTAGTCTCTTAAGAGCCCCGAGAGAAACAATATACCAAGATATGATAGAGTAGTTGTTAGACATGTGATTTATAACACACTTAATTCACATTTTTGTTTTTACCTAATTATGTATCAAAAAAAAAATTCTTTTCTTTTGACTAGATACATCACTAAGACAACATAAACCCTCACTTAGTAGATGGTCATCATTATCACAAGCCATATGATCCTCATGAATCTCATGGATGTATGAAATAAGAATATGAATATATGATAAGTAGTCAAATTTATTAACTAATAAAGATATGATACATGATATAATGCAATCTTCATTTAAGGAATATCCTTATCATTAGTAAAATTTCATTAGAATTTATCAAGGATAGAATGATGATATGTAATGCAAGATAACAACCTATCAAAATCTGAAATGTATGTATGATTATTAGCTAAGGAAGAATACATGAAAGGATCCATAAGATAGAATATCCTAGGGTTGGAGGTAAGATAAGTGACATGCATATTACTATGTAAATCCTAATCCTAATCAAGGTATAATAAGCATAAATGAATCTATAAAAATAATTAAATCTAAAAACATGATAAAATTAGAATAGTGTTAGATTTGGAATACCCAAAATTATGAAGGTAAAAACCATAGGATAGTGTAAGATCATATGAATTCATAAAAATGTAAATAGAAACGGTCTTTCCTAATATGAACCTAGGATAATTAAATAAAATTCATACACATAAGTAATAGTTGACATAGATTAGATTAATTATGAGTTATTATCATATATATTAAAAAATATGAACATTGATTTTCAATTATACCTAAAGTAAATATGATAATTGAAGGTAAGTAGCTCTGTAACCAAGGAATATGAATATCTTTGTCCATTCATTAAATTCTATATTTCTTAGGATCAAAAGTGAGATATGAAAATTTGTAGATCATGTTTGGATTAGAGATTTTTTCTACACTATGGTGGGTTTTAAGTCCATAGATTTTTATTGAATCTACATAAATTGAAATATTTTGAACATTGAAAATGATCTAGATCAATGTATAATCCTAATTAAATTGTTATACATAATTTAATTTAATTTTTTTATATTTATTCTAATATCTAAAACTAGTAATATTTTAAAATGCTCATAAAAAGCTTAGGTAAATAATCAAATTCAAGTTTCAGTTTTGCAAATGCTCTTATGATGATAATATGATGTAGATTCCTTTTAGCATACCATTCCAAATTTTCTACTCATTAGGATGAGAGGATTCTTTAAGATGATAAATAAATAAAATTGCATTGCTTTAAATACAAGGACATACCAATAAATCATGTAAACATGTAGTTTATTACCTCATAATGGATGGTAAAAAGGGAATAGAACTTTAGAATTATAATTTAAATTTTAGAATCTCTATGGTTAGATATGTGGGTATATGATTGATCTAGCACTTATAAGATTGATGTAGGGAAAAAAAGGTGCTAAAATCAATGTGGAGAGATAATGGATAGATATGTATAATAAATGGACAATTAGAATGAGGTATTAGAACAATTGTACATATACAAATAAAATTTGGATAAATGTGTAGGAACATGTGTAAAGGTATGTGTAGACACCTAAAATTGTTTGAACACATCACACATTCCTAATTCACATTTTTACATCATTTTACTCCTTATCTCCTAATGCATCAATTTTAATTAAATAACTCCTAATATTTGATTAAATTCCCTATTTTACTCTATTAAAATTAAATAATTAATATTATTTTATTAATTCATCAACATCATTTTCTTCTAATTTCTCATTAATTGAATAATTTCCAATTATTTAATTAAAATCAATTTCCCTCTTTCCACTGTTGATTAAATATTTCTAATTATTTAATCAAGTCTAATTTTTCTTCAATCCCACATGATTAAATAATTTTTAGTTATTTAATTAACTAACTTTCCTCCAACTTGCACAAAGCATATTCCATTTTTCAAAGGGAATATTTTTTTTTCAAAATATCTTCCCTCTAAAATATATCTTACACTAATTTCTTTGAATTAAGGTGATATTTTGAGTTAACTAAAGCTCTCACTCATTTTGCACCATTGATCTCAAGTGATCTAATCTCATCCATTAATATTTATCCTTGAATCTCAACCATGAATCTTATATCTTAGAAATCTATAAAACAATCCTTCTTCTTCATAAAAAATCTCTCTTGAATAATCCACAATTATCATAAGGAATTCATGACCTTTTTGAGAACATGTTTGAGCATTTGAGCATCATTCTTGTGAATCAAGATCATCAATCAAGATTTGGCAACATGGGTTATGCATAATTTGAGAAATACGCATCCTAAATTTGCATAATTCCACATGATAGAATAGTATTTTTGCTTGTTCTTTGAGTTAATTGATCTTAATTTGAATTGTTTTCTTGATTGTAGGTTAATTCATTGATTCAATTGCTTTCTATTTCATTGAGTATCAGTTGAATTGCTCTCCTTTTTATGGGTCTTGGATGTTTCTAACCCTACTAGTGTTAATTAGCTTTCTAATTGTTTTCCCATTATTCCCCTATGACATTTTGGCATGCGCAATGTGACAAATGTCCCTAAATTGATGTTTATTGTAGATTTTTTGATGATCTATAGGTTTTAGTAACACTTTTGTAGTAGATCAATGCTTCTATTTCTACACAACGACACCTTTGTCATGCATCAATATTATTGCTCAATTATAGTGACACTTTTTTTATAACTCAATATTTTTGTTTTGATGCTTTTATTTCTTTGTCATTGCAAGTTACAACAATTCTTTTGTCTAGACTCATTTCTTCTACAATTTATAATGATGATTTTATGGTAAATCAACACTTTTATGGTAAATAGCCCATGTATAAGAATACTTGTGAATTTATACATAAATGAGAATAGATAAAAATTAGGGATTGATCCTTTTGCACAAGATTCAACCATTCATGAAAATGAAATTTTATTAAATAATTCCTTTAAAATGAACCCAAAATTAAATAAGAATTACCAGGGATATATACTATCTTACCTGATATTATTATGTCAAGAGACATAACCGATAGTGACATAAAGGGGCAACTATCAATATAAATGACAAAACAAGAATTAATATTTTCCTATACTATCTTACCTAATATTATTATGCCAAGAGACATAACTAGTGACGTAGAGGGGAAGCATCACATGTCATGATTATGAGAGAATAGTTGAAAAAAACTATTTAGAGCCTATACTTATTTTCATAAAGTAATTCTTAATTCAATATAGTTCCATGGTTAAAAATAGCTCTTAATTTTAAAATAACTCTATGGTAAAATAAATTGATTTCACAATAAAATAAATTAAAGACAAAGATTGAGAAATTAAAAAATTATATAGATGACAAATAAAACGATGTAACTTTTTAAAATGAAAGATTATATACAAATATAATATTTAGGATCCAAGAAAAATATTACTAAAAAAGATAAAACAATAAGAAAAAGAAGTAAAAATCAAGAAATGATAATAATAAAAAAAGAGTGATTAAATATTTATTGAATTTATTTGATTTTTTAATATTTATTTTTCTATTTTATAATTTATATACCTAACAAATAATATTTTTAAATATCCTTTATATACATTTATCTAAGATGGCTATATTAAATATCTAAACAAATTGAAATTAACGTAAAAAACATGTACATTTATTAAATTTTAATATAATTATTTTATAACTAGTATATATATTTTAAATACATCTATCTAAAACATGCATAGTCTTGAGGCATCTATCTATTCTCAAAAATAATTTCAACATAGGCACCTTGAGATTGATATCTCTCAACATCTTTTAATAGATGTATTTAAGATATCTAGACTAATTATACACTAATTCCATAAAAGAAATTATATCACAAAATTAGTACAAATTAATTGATAAATATTATTTATTTATAATATATAATTTATAATTTAATCCTCTTAATAAAAAAAGTGTCTTTAAAAAACCATTCAAAAACAAAAAATATGCAAACCCTTTTCTAACAAATAATATTTTCATAATAATTTTTAAAAAGTATTATTTTCAAAGTATTAAAATTTTCAAACATATGCAAATAATAGAAAGTAAAATTTTATTTATTAATTACATTTTAGATTTATTCTTTTTTAATAATAAAAATATTTTTAATAAGAATTCTTTTAAAAGTATTAAAATGTATAAATTTACTTGTATATTTTTTTTATTATCACTTAATTTCTTCCTCCACCTTCTCATAACTTTTTCTCATTTGGTAATATTTTTCCCTTCTTCTTTCACATCTTAATATATTTTAATTTGTTTTTGTTAATACACTCATATTCCACTTTGACTACTACTTATAATTATATCTTTTGATGTAAACATTTAATACATATTAATTATTATTTACATTTGTTAAATTATTTTACAAATATTTAATATAATATTTTTTTAATAAAAATAATATTTAAATTGTATTAATACCTATAATTTGATTGCAATAACTTTTATTGGACTCTAATATCCTTCACATAGATTTTTTAAAAGTAAAGCTAAGATAAATCTACTAAAAAGACAAAATCTTTATTAATAAAAAACTATTACAATATTTAAGGGTATAATTGTCTAAAATTATTATTTGATCATATTTAGCCTTAAGTTATCACGTTAGCATTTGTAATGGATGAGAGTTGGACTCCTCATTTTGTCCTATTGCATAATATGGGGATTTTTCTTTGATTATAATAGACTAGATGTGGAATTTTAATCCTTTCAATCAGATTTTGTAGAAAAGGAACCATATCTTATATGGATTAGATGTAGACTTATCATCAATTCAATTGGGTCTTGTTTTCATGTGGAAAGACAATAAAATAGTTAGCTTTTGTTCACATATAATGGAGAAAGGGATATTAAAGTAGTTATTGATCATTGTAGAAACCAAACTAAAAACAACATAAAAAGGACAAAGACACTAAACACTAATAGTGGATAACCAACAAAAACTAACAGACCCATCCACTAATTTGCAACATTTTCCCATTTCTAATGAGGAGATTTAAAACATCATCCCCAATCTAGTTGGGGCCTTCACCCTTGGTATTCCTATTCACCTTCTCCTTGATAACATCAAAAAGTGTGACAATAGATCTATGAATTATTTTGATAGTGAAATGAGCCATCCTGCTGAATTTCCTTTCAAGTTTTACCACCCACTCACACAACTTGTTGATGTCCTTTTCTTTGTCATTCTTCCATTAGGTTGTATCATCCTCAATAGCCCTAGGGTCTGAAGAGTGGGTAGAGTCCTCTTTGATAATTTTGTTCATGTCTCATAAATGGCTAGGGCCCTCCACAAAGCCCTCTTCCATCTCCTCAATAGTTCCTTTCTTGCATTCAACTTTGCCACCAGTGTGCTCCAAGTCACTTGAAATATCATTCACTAGAATCCCTGTCTTGTTCTTTCTTAGTTTTTGGGACCTCCTTACACTAGTTTGTTTCATCCCTATATCAATAGTCATAGCCACAATAGTGTTACCTATGGAGTCTTTTTCTGCAACACTTTTCCCCTTGTTGTTAGTGGCCGACAACTCAACTTGAAACATAGTGTCCTTTTTCCCCTTTTTCTTCACCATAGGTCTATTTTCCATCTTGGTGTGTTTGTTCTTTAGTTTGCACAAACTAGCCACAACCTTGGACTAGGCCAACCCTATCCCCCCCTTATTTTTTGATGGGGGTTTAGATTTAGGCTTAGCACATGGTTCAATTTCAAGAAGGAATTTTTTTCTCTTAGGACCCACCGAAGCAACGGGGGATGGTTTATCATAGGAAAGGTTAGGTGGTTCCAATTCTTCCACACTAATAGCTAGGATGGTTTTTAAGGGGATCGGGCAAAAATGGAAGTGATAGAGCCTTGGGATGATGCCTTGGTGCAAAGGTAGGGGAGGTGGTAGGTCAGTGTTAAGAGCATAAGCTTCATGGGATTCCTTGATAAAATTTTCAAGGAAGGTCAACAGGAAGAAAGGAAAGTTGAGGATCATTTTGTGCCTTAGGTGGTTTAGCAATGACAGGTGATAAAATAAAAAAACCTTAAATTCTACCTTCTAAAGTAATGTATTTCATGATAGAAAGACATACCTTGTCCTAGGGTTTGGGAAGCACTTCTTTGTTGAAGCCCAACTACTTCTTAACTAGATTCTCATTGTCGTTGAAGAAGGCATTGAGGCTCTCAAGGTCCTATGCTTTGGTGTGCTTCTTGTACTTCTTTCCATCACAAGAAAGGCTTGTCACCTTGGCAATCACTTCCTCATTGACCTCAAATGAGATGTCACCCATGGTGACTCTCCTTTCCCTCCACAGACCAACAAATTGAGCCAACATTTTTTCATAATGAACCACCAGACTTTCTAACAATGGCACCAATCCCCCTTCCATATAGATATGCCACACAATGGGGTCTCTACATAATTTTTCACAGTTGTGAGGATTAGTCTTGACCCTATTGCTACCCATCTTAATCCACAATACATAGAAACGAGCCCAAGAAAATAAATTTAGCCAAAAAATGGATTGGTGGCTGATGAATTTACTTTCCCTTATAACATCACTACCAAGCCACCTAGGAAAAAAGGGTGTAATTAAAGATTTTAGAAGTTTACACACTCAATTAGTCATTCCAAATTAAGCCAACCAATACAACACCATGGGGCTATAAATTTTAAATAAGTATGATAAGACAAGGTAATAGGCTATGATGAAAAAAATTGGATAATTAATATCTGATATGCTAAAAATCTCATTGAAGTTACACATTTTCCCATATTTTTTGGCCATGGGGCCTAAATTTGAATTCCTTAAGTACACTTCATTAAATCTTATGGTCATTTTAGCTTGATCAAAAAATAATCCAACAAGTTGTTGTACATTATTTGGAAGGATAATTTTCATAGCAAGTTAAATTGAATTTTTGACAAGTTTTTTGGTTTAAAATTTTTAGTGGTATTTTTTTTAGTCTACCAAAGTTAGTGTTCTAGTGATCTTAGCATAGAACCTTATCAAAATTTGGTTGGTAATCACTCCATTTGGTAGCACTACTCTAATCATCACCAATATTTCCACCTATAGCAACACTTGGCCCAACCCCCACTCATTTGTTGCCCATAAGACCATCTTTGCTAGTAGATTCGCTCAATTATGATCAAGGAGCCACCACATGGCCATCAAGCCTTATTTTTATTTCCATAAGGAGTTGTATTTTCTTTTTGGCATAACTTGATAATACACGATTATATTTTTTTAAAACAAATAGTCATCAAAAAGTTGGTTCTAAGCACTTTCTATTCATACTAGTATGTTTTTTATATTTTGGCGTTGCTACATTTTATTGCTTGTTGAATTTAGATCAGTTTTTGGCTTTCAATCTCATAGATTTATGTTTGGATTTCCATTTTTCATGATTCTTGTAGTATTGAAAAGTTGGTTCCATGTTCTATATAACACTTTCAGTAGATTTTCTAGTTTTTTCACTAGGTACATAAATATTCAATATAAAGTAAACTCTATTTTTTCTTTACAATTATAAATTTGCAAATGGATTTTTTCTATGGGGAGGGGTCAATTTTATTCCCAAAAGAAATCAAAGGATAAAAAAAATGATTCCTAAAAAAATAGTCATTTTGTAAACACAAAAAATCAAGTGTACATATAAAAATCACTACTTCTATTGAACATCTCTTGACACATAATTATCACACCTATAAACCAAAAATTCCTAGCTTACTCATCTCTAAGGGTCTATGATCCACATTGGATAAAAATCCATTTGAGTTCACTTGGGGATATGAAAGAGTTTTCTAAAAGAGAAAGATGGATGAGATCATGGACCTAATTGTATTGCATGTTTTAGATATCTTTTTGTTTCATATTGAATCTTTTTAAACTCCTAAGTAGATATAATATAAATAAAAGGAGTTGTTTGGTATTGTTGATGAGCTCTAGGCATTACATATTGAGGCATAATTGAGTACTCTTGCACCTAATTTCTTTTCTTCTATTAAGAAATTTCTAGTAAAATTTAAGTCACCATATCACTTTTGCAAGGTTTTCGAAAGAATAACAATGAAAAAACACATGTATTTTTTTCTCTTGTGTAAGCTTTGAGGATCATTTCAAGTTTTTTTTATTTTACTTTTTATCATATTATGAATGTATTGGGGGATAAATTTATCATTCCCTCATTTAATATTTTTTTATTTCTTGATATAAGAACAAGCTAAATTTTCACAACTAGAGTCACTTTATAGTTCTAAGATGTATGCATTGGTTGCATAACCATTCAAATTGAAAGGAAAGAATACATATAATCTTTAGATAAAATTACATAAGTGGAAGAAGACTTAGAGGATGGATATTAGATGTTGGAAGATATTAGAGGTATTAGAGGAATCTATGTTGTAGAACATTATTTCACCCTCTAAATCTTTAGGTTATTTGCGCCACTTCAATACAATTCTCAGGATTATTGAGTACATTCTTTCTTTTTTGATCTTCTTTATTGTGATAGGTATTTCTTGTAGGTGATTTTTGGGTTTTGTGGGTTGAATCTATTGCATAGACAATTGTCATTGCACCAAAATATTGACCTTTTAATGCCCAATACAAAAACTAGAGTTAATAAATCTATGGGAGGTGGCTAAGCCATGCTAGGAACCTAAGCATTTTGATGAGGGCAGCCCGTGGACTTTAGAAAAATAACCTACAAACAAGAGAATAATTTATTATTTAGAAAATGGAGTTTACATGCAGGATCCAACCTCAAGTTCTACAACACATGCAGTTATAGATGTACTACAGAATAACCCTTTAGCAACATACAGCTTGTCCCCAAAAGATACTCCAAAAATTAGAAACCCACCCATAAATAGAGCTCCTCATTAGTTTGAAACCAAAAACAACATTAAAATTTGAGTTTAGGGTTGTTTGCGCCGAAAAATTTACAACATGAAGTTCAAATTTTGGGTGAGCATTTGGTAATTGTATCTTCTGTATGCCAACTCGGGCCATAACTTTTGATCTCGACTGACTACTAACCGCTTTGAACCGCTGGAAAGGTCTCGTCAACAACGCAAGGCTAAAAATTTCATGCCAATTTTAGCAAGTTTTGGGGCCGATTTGGAGATTCAAGTGCCTCAAATCTCAATTTCTTGGAAGATTTTCAAGTGCAAATTTGGGAAACTAAAACTGCAATATCTTTAAATCCAGGAACAGAAAATAAAAACCATAAATTGGGAATTCCATTATGATGAAAAGGGTATCCAAAAATGTAAAAACATCTAAAAACTGAGAAACTTGGAGTTTAACTATTTTTGGGTGATGCAAGATTGTCTTTACACCACTGGATACTCCCTCGTGATCAGCTTCACTGAACAACACAAGGAGACCAAGGGCACACACCTTGCAACAATCCCCCCCAACACAAGCAAGGGGTTCAAACCCATGCCCTAAACTCTCATACCATTTTTTGCATAGACGGTTGTTGTTGCACCAAAAGATTGACATGTTAATGCTTGACACAATTATGAGAGTCAATGAATCCATGGGAGGTGATTAAGCCATGTCATGAACCTAAGTGCTACGTTGCACAACACAAGGAGACCAAGGGCACACACCTTGCAACAGAATCAACAAATTCTTCACCCTTTGAATTAAAATAAAAAATATATTTTGTGGATCAATCTTTAGTGCCTTGGGTTTGAGCCTAAGATAAAAAATTCAACCTTTGATGTGAGGATATAATATGGTAGGTATCAACATTTTATAGCTTTATTCATTATACTATTTGACTTACACTATAGATAGTTGGATCATATATTAATGTCTTGTAATAACTAGAGAAAAGGTTAAGCGATAAATAAGGCCAGTGCTACTTCAAAATTTTTACAAGGTTTTGAATCCTTTTTAAGTTCTCGACATGGTTTTGAAAACCTAGTTTATTCTTGACAACAAAGAGTCTCTATGAATGGCCTATTTCAAATAATGCATAAGTATTTCAAGCATACGTCTCAAAAGAAGATTATCAAGTAGTAAATAAGAAATTTTTCACAACCATGTTGGATCTTGATAAGGTTTCCAAAACATTATTGAGACTCGGTATTATTGTTAGACCATCATCCTTCAAAGTGCTATTAAGAAAAGGATAGGAATATCAAACATAAAGAAATACATGAAATTGAATGGAAATAGAAAAGTATGTTACGCCACAAGAGGAATATTAATTAAAACAAATGCCATTGAAATTCATTATAGCTATAGAGATGGAAAAAATGCATTGCAAAGAAAATCAAAACACATTGAATAGAAACAAAGAATACCAATTTCACCATATTGTATAGAGAAATAAAACACAAAACTTTCTATATATTTATATATATCTAGTTAAATTAAAAGACAATTTTTCAGTACATATTTTCAAACATAAGAGTGAACATAATAATACAAATTCCCTCCACCACCTACTACAACCTCTCTATCTTCATTAGTGAAAATAGGTTTTCGTTTGACTCAAAAAAATGGGAAAACATCCCCATATCATTCATTTCTAGTCCAACATGAAGGAAGGTTATATATTGCTTGGCATGCTCATGTTGGAGGGTGATGACAATGCATATGGTGTCTCCCACCAAGCCTAGTGGGTATTCATTGAGGTTCCCCAAAGCTTCTTCCACTCTAGCTAGGTACATCGGCCTTATCAGGCACTTTGCAACTCTAATACCCCATTCCAACTTCTTGTAGGCGTGGGTGATGTTGTATAGGAATCAATATAGAAGTGTGAAGTTGTGAACATACACTTGGGAGAGGAATTTCTCCCCTATGATCTTCGTGATGACTCCTTTTATGTCACTCTTGACGAGAAAAATCTCCTTGAATTGATTTACTACCAATTTCCTAACTAAATTGAGTTCTATACTCTCACTTTCTAGAAAATAACTCTTTGAATTGGCATCACTAGAAGTGCTCAATATCATGGAACAATGAAAATGATATGTGAAAAGAAAAGAAATTCCTACAATTTATAAAGAAAAAGGATAAATTTCAAGACTAGAAATAAATTATGGGAAAACCTCTTCAGTAGCAACTAGCAATGCAAGGACACTACAATTTAACTTGAATTAAATGAAAAGATCATACAATGTGATGGAATTAGCTAGATTTCTAGTTGAACAAGCCTTAATATGAAGATAAAATCTCTTAATTAAACCAATTTGTATGAGCATTATCACAAGGAGTATATAATTAAATGTAGAATTTAAGGATTTCAATCCTCTCACACGTACAGGTAGCCACAAGACATACATACAAGAAATGGTGATGCACTCTCCCATCAAAATCAAATTCATGGGTGTTTATAGTTTTGACTACAAATAAAGCATAAGTTATTGAATGCACAAGATAGCTAAGAGGGGGGTGAATCAATTGTACATCAAAATATCAAAACCATCATAAACATTCATATCTACATCAACTTAATTAACCCTCAATCTGTTAGAATGATTTAGCATGAAAGAAAATAAGAGAAACTAAAACACATCAACACCATGCACAATAGAACACCATATTTATGTGGAAAACCTAAGAAGGTAGAAAACACGATGAGGATTAGATCACAATATAAAGTAATTACAACACCGAATATAAAAAGTCCCACTATCAAAGAGTCCACTTCCCAAAAGAAAGAAGGGTTCACTACCAAATTACATAAAATAAGAAAGGAATAATGTTACAGTGAGAAATCCATCTCAATGCAACAAAAAGTCCACCAAAACATCACAACACATTTGTAGCCTTTTTAAAGATTGTAGACACCCTTTTCTCACTACTTCTAGTACTCTAACTCATTAAATTCACATTGCACTTCACAAATTCACACTTCACAACTCTCCACTTTGCATTACACACACTCTACACACAATCCTCCATCACCAAACACTTATTTATATGTTCTTCAACCTTGAAAACATTCTCCAAGGCCAGTTATGTACCTCAGCAATGAAAATTCAATTTAATTTGGCACTAAACATTCATGTAGTGGGAATGAATGAAAGTAATCCACACCACATCTTAACTCATACCCAAATCATGCATATACACCACACTACCTACTCCCACAATCATTGAAGCAAATCCACAATTAGTGTAAACACCCAAAGCCAGTTGTACCTGTGTAACGACCATTAAAATTTAAGTACATGCTTCCTCATTTATCCAAAGGTGACTTGTGGAACACACATAAAACTTGAACATAATATGGAATATTCCACAAATACTCTGAGATCCAACAAATTCCTTCGCAACAACTTTCACCTAAAAAATGTACACACCTAGTACACTTAGACAACCTTCCATACATTGTAACTAAGAAAACCACCTTTTGGAGCACCAAACCATGAACAACTTCAACTAAAGATAAATATGAACCTTATCAGCACACTTCCAAAATTTCCAACACTAGAAACAAAATTGTGGAGAAATGTGGAGTGAAATCATTTCTCCCAGACAACGCTACAACATAGTTCACACACTAGTGAATGTAACTCTCTCTGTGCAATGATCCAAACCAAAAAATTTTGGATATAGCACCTATAAAAACCTTTGATCAACATATCTAAACCACACAAGTAGATCTTCAACATAGAAGAAATGCAGAGCAAAACCAAAACACCACACTGTACGCCACAACACTTTTACAACACACTATTTCCTCTTTTATTCAAACTTTCTCAAAAGAACTTGGAAACCAAGCACTAGAGACATATTATCATCATATTCCATACTTCCTCATCAACATTAAACCAAATACAACAAAATAACTTAACCAACAACATCCACAATTAGAAGCTTATCAAAGCAACATTAGAGGTTGACACTAGTAGCACTTACTAATGAAAACATAATGAAACTAATCAAAATATCATCATAACTTATCAATAATCACTAGTTGACATCAATTATAACACAAAAATAAGCCTATTGACATAAATTACAATATCAACTACTGGGTATGTGCAGGAGCATCATGGAAAAAATAGGCCCTTAAGTGGCAAAAAATTCAGAAAAATCAGTGTTAGGCAACTTGACGTAAACATTTGAATAAGTTATCTATATTATTTCAAAAATATGTAATAATAGAATATGTATAAAATTGAATGTAGTTTCTAAAATACTAGGTTTTTTTTTTTTTTTTTTAAATCTATTTTAAAAATTTGAAAACTTCAATGCAGAGTATAATTCTAAATTTCAAAGGGAAAAAATAAGCATGGTGGTGTGCTTGTCTCAATTCACCCTAACCATACACAAAGTTTGATAAAAAAAATGCAAGATTTTATATATAATTAGATGACCTAATTTCTGGATGTGTGGATGCATTGCTTTTTTGTAATTTTTTCCAAGTAAAATAATTAATTATGATTTTTTATTACAAATTTTAAAAAATATAAAAAACTGCATGTCAACACTCAACTTGGTCAAAACTTCATGAAATATAATTTTCTTTTTTTAATCCTATAGTATGTGAAGCATAGAATGTGAAGACAATTTCACATTCAAAAAAAATATGATACCACTTGAAAGCTATATATGTTTTTCAATCAGCCTATCGATTAGGGACTTTTTTAGGCCATAATTTAATAGAAAAAATGAATAATAATTATTTATTAAATTCAATGTAAAGCATAATTTATATGGTGGAAAGATGGGAATCTCCTCTAAAAACCCTTTTCATTTCATCAATTTTGGGTAAAAAAGAAGTTAGCCACATACCCTACAAATGCCCATGATATTGCCACTTTTTGGCCCATCATGATCCTACACATACCCTACTCATGCGTGCAACAATCTCTCCCTTTGTCATTGATGGTAACACATGATGTGAAAAACCATCAATAACAACAAATATCTCTAATGACCAACATACTGGTCCATACCAACTTTCTTTCTTTCTCCCCCTTACATCATACTCTCCTTTACTCTCTCCCTTTCTCAACTAATCCTTTTTCACATTACTTTCTCTCTCCCCCTTTGACATCAATGGAAAAGGGAAACGTGTTTGCATCACTTTCTTCCTTTAGCATTAGACATACATACTTTATCTCCCAAAGGAAGTAACTATAAGGGACAATAACTGCTCTGCAACTACATAATCCCCCTTAGGAGTACGCAACAAACTGCACCAACTAGCAATAAAAGACAACACCAATCTACACCAACACTAATTCCCATTGACTACAACAATAATGTTACTACCTACTCCCCCTGAGAGGTATCCTCAAACATTAGTCCAGAACAAAGAATAAATATTGAAATCCATTGGATTGATGCATATCCTTATGCATTTAGTTCAAAGGAGGGGTAATAACCCCTAACTGCTACAAGAGATACTCAAAAGTATCATCCTTAGTGAATATATCAACAACCTGATCTTTTGTAGGAACATACTCAAACTTCACTTCATTCTCTACAAACTTCTCTCCCAAAAAGTGATACCAGATTGAAATATTTTTTTTCATTGAGTGCATCACTGGATTCTTTGAAATGTTTTTTTTAAATCAAAAGTGGATGAACCACTATATTATATTATTTATATTTAATATGTGCATAACCCTGATTCAAAAGGGCATACTGATAGGAAAGAATCAGAAGAAAACCTCTAGTTATAGCCCAAAAAGTTACATAATTTGAGTATGAAACTCAAATATTTACATTGCTACATTACTTTTCCTTACATATCATATTCTACATTTTGATATAACTACATTACATATCAACTACAATGCTTTGATACAACAACATTACATAGATACATTTTGACCATACTTTTCCAATGTTGCACCTTTGCAACACCTGAGTGAAGATTCATTTAAACATTTCCATTCTCCTTTCAAAAATTACCAAAAAGTCTTTAGATTTTGTTTCCATTCACTAAATTGCTAGCAACTGATCTTTGTTAGCCACCATCTACATCCTTAAACAAAATTGCAATAAAATTTAGCAATGTATTATGTCATGATTATTTATGAACCTCCATCATATCAAAATTCTCATATACACCATGTCCTTCACCATGATTTTCATCATGCCAAACAACAAACTGATCATGGCCTTGCATATCACCCAAATTATTGAAACCCACTTGAATAAAAGCTAGATTATGCTCACTAATCTTAGGAACCAACAAGGGAGCATCATTAAGATTAAAAAGATTTGAAATTTACACACAAAAAAACTGAAAATGAGCAACCCCTATTTGTGCATTTACCTCTATAATTCTTGAGCAATAGGCTATGTGTAGGATCATCATGGAACAAGCAAACCCTTAAGTGGCAAAAAATTCAGAAAAATTAGAGTTAGGAAACTTGATGTAAAAATTTGAATAAGTTATCTATATTATTTCAAAAATATGTAAGAATAGAATTTGTAGAAAATTGAATGTAGTTTCTAAACTACTAGGTTTATTTTAGAAAAAAATATATCTATTTGATGAAAAATTGAAATTTCAATGCAGTAGTACTTAAATTTCATGGAAAAAATAAGAAGTATGTGTTTGTCTGACCACCCTAACCACAATAAAATGATAATAATTTTTTATAATATTTTAGATATAAGTAGAGGACTCATGTCTAGATGTGATGCACATTTTTTTGTATTTTTCCACATGTAAATAATTAATTATGAATTTTTATTATAACTTTTAAAAAATATAAAAATTTGTATAGTTTGACCACTTAAACCTTGGTCAAAACTTCATGAAATTCAATTTTTTTAATCCTATATTATGCAAAGCATAGAATGTGACACATGTTTTGTATTCAAAAATGTGATACCATTTGAAAGTTATAGTAGATGTTTTTCTCAATCACCCTATCAATCAGACTCTTTAGTTGTAATTAAAATAGGAAAATGATTAATTATTATTTATTTCAAATCTCCAGCAAAGCATAACTTATATTGGTGGAAAGATGAGAATATCATCTTTTAAAAAAAAAAAACTTTTCATTTCCATCACCTTGGGTTAAAAAAAATCAATGGCCCTGCTACATACCCATCATATCGCCACTTTTGGCCCACACATGATCTTGCACATACCCTAACACTACTACTACACTTCCTTTGTTTCTAAAATCCACAAACTCCTGAAATTTTATTTTACAAGTGGTTGTGACTTGACCTTTGACAAGATATAGGTACATGAAAATCAAGACTCCATAAGAAAGTACAAGAATCAAAATGGCTCTTAACTTTAATTTTCAAATTCTTAGCTAAATCCAAAAACAAATTTTTTTAGCACATTTAGCATAAAAGTTGAATTTTGATATGATAGAGTCTTATTGATAGAAATGTATAACTTTTGAAACTTTTCCTTGTGAAGAAGGAAATGCCTTGGAAATAAACCTCCTACATACCCATGCCCTTTCCAAAAATCATACCTTTGATAGGCTTGTTGGAGATTATCATTTTGCAAATATACCTCATACACAACTTTACTAGCAATGAATTCAACCATATTGAAATCCTATAACAAATCCATAAGATTTGATAGAAAAATTGATGACAATTGAGAAGGATATATTAACCTTTTTACTTCTAGCTCTAGTATTACCTCTCCTACGACCCTTTTGATATGCTTTATGAGAATACTACAGTGATCTTTAAAAACCAAAGGCATCTCTACATCACCAAATTGCTCAAAAACTAGCAATTCCCAGCTATTAACTGGCATGGAAATTCTATAATTCCTTGGATAAAACTTCATTTGCCTTCTTTCACTCACCAAACAAGAAAAATTAGGAGTATTAATCTCCCCACTACCAGAACTTGACACAAACATTTTCTTTTTTTGATACCTCTCTTTCTGGCCTCCACTTCATTTATAATTTTATTTGAAACGGTCATGATTAAATTATGCTTCATGCCCTTTTTGGAAAATCTCTAAAGATCCTACACACCTTCTACTTATGTACCACAAGGAGTTAGAAAATTTGTGAAAAGAAACTTATAAATTGCTTGCGCTAACTTTTTAAGAATGTCTTTAGGTATGTGCAAGATCATCATGGAGAAAACAGACCCTTAAGTGGCAAAAAATTTAGAAAAATCAGAGTTAGGAAACTTGACATAAAATTTTGAATAAGTTATCTATATTATTTCAAAAAAATGTAAGAATAGAATCTATAGAAAATTGAATGTAGTTTTTAAAATACTAGGTTTGTTT
>VDFB02288708.1:0-42027 GCA_007258455.2 Sequoia sempervirens
CTAATCAAGGTATAATAAGCATAAATGAATCTATAAAAATAATTAAATCTAAAAACATGATAAAATTAGAATAGTGTTAGATTTGGAATACCCAAAATTATGAAGGTAAAAACCATAGGATAGTGTAAGATCATATGAATTCATAAAAATGTAAATAGAAACGGTCTTTCCTAATATGAACCTAGGATAATTAAATAAAATTCATACACATAAGTAATAGTTGACATAGATTAGATTAATTATGAGTTATTATCATATATATTAAAAAATATGAACATTGATTTTCAATTATACCTAAAGTAAATATGATAATTGAAGGTAAGTAGCTCTGTAACCAAGGAATATGAATATCTTTGTCCATTCATTAAATTCTATATTTCTTAGGATCAAAAGTGAGATATGAAAATTTGTAGATCATGTTTGGATTAGAGATTTTTTCTACACTATGGTGGGTTTTAAGTCCATAGATTTTTATTGAATCTACATAAATTGAAATATTTTGAACATTGAAAATGATCTAGATCAATGTATAATCCTAATTAAATTGTTATACATAATTTAATTTAATTTTTTTATATTTATTCTAATATCTAAAACTAGTAATATTTTAAAATGCTCATAAAAAGCTTAGGTAAATAATCAAATTCAAGTTTCAGTTTTGCAAATGCTCTTATGATGATAATATGATGTAGATTCCTTTTAGCATACCATTCCAAATTTTCTACTCATTAGGATGAGAGGATTCTTTAAGATGATAAATAAATAAAATTGCATTGCTTTAAATACAAGGACATACCAATAAATCATGTAAACATGTAGTTTATTACCTCATAATGGATGGTAAAAAGGGAATAGAACTTTAGAATTATAATTTAAATTTTAGAATCTCTATGGTTAGATATGTGGGTATATGATTGATCTAGCACTTATAAGATTGATGTAGGGAAAAAAAGGTGCTAAAATCAATGTGGAGAGATAATGGATAGATATGTATAATAAATGGACAATTAGAATGAGGTATTAGAACAATTGTACATATACAAATAAAATTTGGATAAATGTGTAGGAACATGTGTAAAGGTATGTGTAGACACCTAAAATTGTTTGAACACATCACACATTCCTAATTCACATTTTTACATCATTTTACTCCTTATCTCCTAATGCATCAATTTTAATTAAATAACTCCTAATATTTGATTAAATTCCCTATTTTACTCTATTAAAATTAAATAATTAATATTATTTTATTAATTCATCAACATCATTTTCTTCTAATTTCTCATTAATTGAATAATTTCCAATTATTTAATTAAAATCAATTTCCCTCTTTCCACTGTTGATTAAATATTTCTAATTATTTAATCAAGTCTAATTTTTCTTCAATCCCACATGATTAAATAATTTTTAGTTATTTAATTAACTAACTTTCCTCCAACTTGCACAAAGCATATTCCATTTTTCAAAGGGAATATTTTTTTTTCAAAATATCTTCCCTCTAAAATATATCTTACACTAATTTCTTTGAATTAAGGTGATATTTTGAGTTAACTAAAGCTCTCACTCATTTTGCACCATTGATCTCAAGTGATCTAATCTCATCCATTAATATTTATCCTTGAATCTCAACCATGAATCTTATATCTTAGAAATCTATAAAACAATCCTTCTTCTTCATAAAAAATCTCTCTTGAATAATCCACAATTATCATAAGGAATTCATGACCTTTTTGAGAACATGTTTGAGCATTTGAGCATCATTCTTGTGAATCAAGATCATCAATCAAGATTTGGCAACATGGGTTATGCATAATTTGAGAAATACGCATCCTAAATTTGCATAATTCCACATGATAGAATAGTATTTTTGCTTGTTCTTTGAGTTAATTGATCTTAATTTGAATTGTTTTCTTGATTGTAGGTTAATTCATTGATTCAATTGCTTTCTATTTCATTGAGTATCAGTTGAATTGCTCTCCTTTTTATGGGTCTTGGATGTTTCTAACCCTACTAGTGTTAATTAGCTTTCTAATTGTTTTCCCATTATTCCCCTATGACATTTTGGCATGCGCAATGTGACAAATGTCCCTAAATTGATGTTTATTGTAGATTTTTTGATGATCTATAGGTTTTAGTAACACTTTTGTAGTAGATCAATGCTTCTATTTCTACACAACGACACCTTTGTCATGCATCAATATTATTGCTCAATTATAGTGACACTTTTTTTATAACTCAATATTTTTGTTTTGATGCTTTTATTTCTTTGTCATTGCAAGTTACAACAATTCTTTTGTCTAGACTCATTTCTTCTACAATTTATAATGATGATTTTATGGTAAATCAACACTTTTATGGTAAATAGCCCATGTATAAGAATACTTGTGAATTTATACATAAATGAGAATAGATAAAAATTAGGGATTGATCCTTTTGCACAAGATTCAACCATTCATGAAAATGAAATTTTATTAAATAATTCCTTTAAAATGAACCCAAAATTAAATAAGAATTACCAGGGATATATACTATCTTACCTGATATTATTATGTCAAGAGACATAACCGATAGTGACATAAAGGGGCAACTATCAATATAAATGACAAAACAAGAATTAATATTTTCCTATACTATCTTACCTAATATTATTATGCCAAGAGACATAACTAGTGACGTAGAGGGGAAGCATCACATGTCATGATTATGAGAGAATAGTTGAAAAAAACTATTTAGAGCCTATACTTATTTTCATAAAGTAATTCTTAATTCAATATAGTTCCATGGTTAAAAATAGCTCTTAATTTTAAAATAACTCTATGGTAAAATAAATTGATTTCACAATAAAATAAATTAAAGACAAAGATTGAGAAATTAAAAAATTATATAGATGACAAATAAAACGATGTAACTTTTTAAAATGAAAGATTATATACAAATATAATATTTAGGATCCAAGAAAAATATTACTAAAAAAGATAAAACAATAAGAAAAAGAAGTAAAAATCAAGAAATGATAATAATAAAAAAAGAGTGATTAAATATTTATTCAATTTATTTGATTTTTTAATATTTATTTTTCTATTTTATAATTTATATACCTAACAAATAATATTTTTAAATATCCTTTATATACATTTATCTAAGATGGCTATATTAAATATCTAAACAAATTGAAATTAACGTAAAAAACATGTACATTTATTAAATTTTAATATAATTATTTTATAACTAGTATATATATTTTAAATACATCTATCTAAAACATGCATAGTCTTGAGGCATCTATCTATTCTCAAAAATAATTTCAACATAGGCACCTTGAGATTGATATCTCTCAACATCTTTTAATAGATGTATTTAAGATATCTAGACTAATTATACACTAATTCCATAAAAGAAATTATATCACAAAATTAGTACAAATTAATTGATAAATATTATTTATTTATAATATATAATTTATAATTTAATCCTCTTAATAAAAAAAGTGTCTTTAAAAAACTATTCAAAAACAAAAAATATGCAAACCCTTTTCTAACAAATAATATTTTCATAATAATTTTTAAAAAGTATTATTTTCAAAGTATTAAAATTTTCAAACATATGCAAATAATAGAAAGTAAAATTTTATTTATTAATTACATTTTAGATTTATTCTTTTTTAATAATAAAAATATTTTTAATAAGAATTCTTTTAAAAGTATTAAAATGTATAAATTTACTTGTATATTTTTTTTATTATTACTTAATTTCTTCCTCCACCTTCTCATAACTTTTTCTCAATTGGTAATATGTTTTCCCTTCTTCTTTCACATCTTAATATATCTTAATTTATTTTTGTTAATACACTCATATTGCACTTTGACTACTCCTTATAATTATGTCTTTTGATGTAAACATTTAATACATATTAATTATTATTTACATTTGTTAAATTATTTTACAAATATTTAATATAATATTTTTTTTAATAAAAATAATATTTAAATTGTATTAATACCTATAATTTGATTGCAATAACTTTTATTGGACTCTAATATCCTTCACATAGATTTTTTAAAAGTAAAGCTAAGATAAATCTACTAAAAAGACAAAATCTTTATTAAAAAAAACTATTACAATATTTAAGGGTATAATTGTCTAAAATTATTATTTGATCATATTTAGCCTTAAGTTATCACGTTAGCATTTGTAATGGATGAGAGTTGGACTCCTCATTTTGTCCTATTGCATAATATGGGGATTTTTCTTTGATTATAATAGACTAGATGTGGAATTTTAATCCTTTCAATCAGATTTTGTAGAAAAGGAACCATATCTTATATGGATTAGATGTAGACTTATCATCAATTCAATTGGGTCTTGTTTTCATGTGGAAAGACAATAAAGTAGTTAGCTTTTGTTCACATATAATGGAGAAAGGGATATTAAAGTAGTTATAGATCATTGTAGAAACCAAACTAAAAACAACATAAAAAGGACAAAGACACTAAACACTAATAGTGGATAACCAACAAAAACTAACAGACCCATCCACTAATTTGCAACATTTTCCCATTTCTAATGAGGAGATTTAAAACATCATCCCCAATCTAGTTGGGGCCTTCACCCTTGGTATTCCTATTCACCTTCTCCTTGATAACATCAAAAAGTGTGACAATAGATCTATGAATTATTTTGATAGTGAAATGAGCCATCCTGCTGAATTTCCTTTCAAGTTTTACCACCCACTCACACAACTTGTTGATGTCCTTTTCTTTGTCATTCTTCCATTAGGTTGTATCATCCTCAATAGCCCTAGGGTCTGAAGAGTGGGTAGAGTCCTCTTTGATAATTTTGTTCATGTCTCATAAATGGCTAGGGCCCTCCACAAAGCCCTCTTCCATCTCCTCAATAGTTCCTTTCTTGCATTCAACTTTGCCACCAGTGTGCTCCAAGTCACTTGAAATATCATTCACTAGAATCCCTGTCTTGTTCTTTCTTAGTTTTTGGGACCTCCTTACACTAGTTTGTTTCATCCCTATATCAATAGTCATAGCCACAATAGTGTTACCTATGGAGTCTTTTTCTGCAACACTTTTCCCCTTGTTGTTAGTGGCCGACAACTCAACTTGAAACATAGTGTCCTTTTTCCCCTTTTTCTTCACCATAGGTCTATTTTCCATCTTGGTGTGTTTGTTCTTTAGTTTGCACAAACTAGCCACAACCTTGGACTAGGCCAACCCTATCCCCCCCTTATTTTTTGATGGGGGTTTAGATTTAGGCTTAGCACATGGTTCAATTTCAAGAAGGAATTTTTTTCTCTTAGGACCCACCGAAGCAACGGGGGATGGTTTATCATAGGAAAGGTTAGGTGGTTCCAATTCTTCCACACTAATAGCTAGGATGGTTTTTAAGGGGATCGGGCAAAAATGGAAGTGATAGAGCCTTGGGATGATGCCTTGGTGCAAAGGTAGGGGAGGTGGTAGGTCAGTGTTAAGAGCATAAGCTTCATGGGATTCCTTGATAAAATTTTCAAGGAAGGTCAACAGGAAGAAAGGAAAGTTGAGGATCATTTTGTGCCTTAGGTGGTTTAGCAATGACAGGTGATAAAATAAAAAAACCTTAAATTCTACCTTCTAAAGTAATGTATTTCATGATAGAAAGACATACCTTGTCCTAGGGTTTGGGAAGCACTTCTTTGTTGAAGCCCAACTACTTCTTAACTAGATTCTCATTGTCGTTGAAGAAGGCATTGAGGCTCTCAAGGTCCTATGCTTTGGTGTGCTTCTTGTACTTCTTTCCATCACAAGAAAGGCTTGTCACCTTGGCAATCACTTCCTCATTGACCTCAAATGAGATGTCACCCATGGTGACTCTCCTTTCCCTCCACAGACCAACAAATTGAGCCAACATTTTTTCATAATGAACCACCAGACTTTCTAACAATGGCACCAATCCCCCTTCCATATAGATATGCCACACAATGGGGTCTCTACATAATTTTTCACAGTTGTGAGGATTAGTCTTGACCCTATTGCTACCCATCTTAATCCACAATACATAGAAACGAGCCCAAGAAAATAAATTTAGCCAAAAAATGGATTGGTGGCTGATGAATTTACTTTCCCTTATAACATCACTACCAAGCCACCTAGGAAAAAAGGGTGTAATTAAAGATTTTAGAAGTTTACACACTCAATTAGTCATTCCAAATTAAGCCAACCAATACAACACCATGGGGCTATAAATTTTAAATAAGTATGATAAGACAAGGTAATAGGCTATGATGAAAAAAATTGGATAATTAATATCTGATATGCTAAAAATCTCATTGAAGTTACACATTTTCCCATATTTTTTGGCCATGGGGCCTAAATTTGAATTCCTTAAGTACACTTCATTAAATCTTATGGTCATTTTAGCTTGATCAAAAAATAATCCAACAAGTTGTTGTACATTATTTGGAAGGATAATTTTCATAGCAAGTTAAATTGAATTTTTGACAAGTTTTTTGGTTTAAAATTTTTAGTGGTATTTTTTTTAGTCTACCAAAGTTAGTGTTCTAGTGATCTTAGCATAGAACCTTATCAAAATTTGGTTGGTAATCACTCCATTTGGTAGCACTACTCTAATCATCACCAATATTTCCACCTATAGCAACACTTGGCCCAACCCCCACTCATTTGTTGCCCATAAGACCATCTTTGCTAGTAGATTCGCTCAATTATGATCAAGGAGCCACCACATGGCCATCAAGCCTTATTTTTATTTCCATAAGGAGTTGTATTTTCTTTTTGGCATAACTTGATAATACACGATTATATTTTTTTAAAACAAATAGTCATCAAAAAGTTGGTTCTAAGCACTTTCTATTCATACTAGTATGTTTTTTATATTTTGGCGTTGCTACATTTTATTGCTTGTTGAATTTAGATCAGTTTTTGGCTTTCAATCTCATAGATTTATGTTTGGATTTCCATTTTTCATGATTCTTGTAGTATTGAAAAGTTGGTTCCATGTTCTATATAACACTTTCAGTAGATTTTCTAGTTTTTTCACTAGGTACATAAATATTCAATATAAAGTAAACTCTATTTTTTCTTTACAATTATAAATTTGCAAATGGATTTTTTCTATGGGGAGGGGTCAATTTTATTCCCAAAAGAAATCAAAGGATAAAAAAAATGATTCCTAAAAAAATAGTCATTTTGTAAACACAAAAAATCAAGTGTACATATAAAAATCACTACTTCTATTGAACATCTCTTGACACATAATTATCACACCTATAAACCAAAAATTCCTAGCTTACTCATCTCTAAGGGTCTATGATCCACATTGGATAAAAATCCATTTGAGTTCACTTGGGGATATGAAAGAGTTTTCTAAAAGAGAAAGATGGATGAGATCATGGACCTAATTGTATTGCATGTTTTAGATATCTTTTTGTTTCATATTGAATCTTTTTAAACTCCTAAGTAGATATAATATAAATAAAAGGAGTTGTTTGGTATTGTTGATGAGCTCTAGGCATTACATATTGAGGCATAATTGAGTACTCTTGCACCTAATTTCTTTTCTTCTATTAAGAAATTTCTAGTAAAATTTAAGTCACCATATCACTTTTGCAAGGTTTTCGAAAGAATAACAATGAAAAAACACATGTATTTTTTTCTCTTGTGTAAGCTTTGAGGATCATTTCAAGTTTTTTTTATTTTACTTTTTATCATATTATGAATGTATTGGGGGATAAATTTATCATTCCCTCATTTAATATTTTTTTATTTCTTGATATAAGAACAAGCTAAATTTTCACAACTAGAGTCACTTTATAGTTCTAAGATGTATGCATTGGTTGCATAACCATTCAAATTGAAAGGAAAGAATACATATAATCTTTAGATAAAATTACATAAGTGGAAGAAGACTTAGAGGATGGATATTAGATGTTGGAAGATATTAGAGGTATTAGAGGAATCTATGTTGTAGAACATTATTTCACCCTCTAAATCTTTAGGTTATTTGCGCCACTTCAATACAATTCTCAGGATTATTGAGTACATTCTTTCTTTTTTGATCTTCTTTATTGTGATAGGTATTTCTTGTAGGTGATTTTTGGGTTTTGTGGGTTGAATCTATTGCATAGACAATTGTCATTGCACCAAAATATTGACCTTTTAATGCCCAATACAAAAACTAGAGTTAATAAATCTATGGGAGGTGGCTAAGCCATGCTAGGAACCTAAGTGTTTTTGATGAGGGTGCAGCCCGTGACTTAGAAAATAACCCACAAACAAGAGAATAATTTTATTATTTAGAAAATGGAGCTTCTTACATCACGAGAGGGATCTCAAATCCCCAAGTTCTACAACACATACAGAGTTATAGGCTGACTCTGAATAACCCTTTAGCAACATGCGAGCTTGTCCCCAAAGCTACCCAAAAATTAGAAACCTGCCCATAAATAGAGCTCCTCTTTAGTTTGGAGCCAAAACAACATTCACATTTGAGTTTAGGCTGTTTGGTGCCAAAAATTTACAACATGAAGTTCAAATTTCAAAAGAGCATTTGCAATTGTATCTTCTAGAAAGTACGCCAACTTCCCGGGGCCATAACTTTTGATCCGGGACTCCGATTAGCGAACCGTTTGAACCGTTGGAAAGGTCGAAGTCAACAACGTGCTAAAAATTTTCTATACCAATTTTAGCAAGTTTTGGGGAGCCGATTTTGGAGATCTAAGTGCCTCAAATCCCACTCGGAAGATTTTCAGGTGCAAATCTGGGAAATTAAAACTGCAATATCTTTCAACCCAGGAACAGGAAATAAAAACCGTAAATTGGGAATTTCATTATGATGAAAGAGGTATCCAAATTGTAAAAACATCTAAAAAGTCGAAACTTGAAATTTAACTATTTTTTGGGTGATGCAAGTTGCCTTTACACCACCTATAGATGCTCCTGCATCGGTTTATAAACAACACAAGGAGACCAAGGGCACACACCTGCAACAATCCCCCCCAACACAAGCAAGGGGTTCAAACCCATGCCCTAAACTCTCATACCATTTTTTGCATAGACGGTTGTTGTTGCACCAAAAGATTGACATGTTAATGCTTGACACAATTATGAGAGTCAATGAATCCATGGGAGGTGATTAAGCCATGTCATGAACCTAAGTGCTACGTTGCACAACACAAGGAGACCAAGGGCACACACCTTGCAACAGAATCAACAAATTCTTCACCCTTTGAATTAAAATAAAAAATATATTTTGTGGATCAATCTTTAGTGCCTTGGGTTTGAGCCTAAGATAAAAAATTCAACCTTTGATGTGAGGATATAATATGGTAGGTATCAACATTTTATAGCTTTATTCATTATACTATTTGACTTACACTATAGATAGTTGGATCATATATTAATGTCTTGTAATAACTAGAGAAAAGGTTAAGTGATAAATAAGGCCAGTGCTACTTCAAAAATTTTACAAGGTTTTGAATCCTTTTTAAGTTCTCGACATGGTTTTGAAAACCTAGTTTATTCTTGACAACAAAGAGTTTCTATGAATGGCCTATTTCAAATAATGCATAAGTATTTCAAGCATATGTCTCAAAAGAAGATTATCAAGTAGTAAATAAGAAAATTTTCACAACCATGTTGGATCTTGATAAGGTTTCCAAAACATTATTGAGACTCGGTATTATTGTTAGACCATCATCCTTCAAAGTTCTATTAAGAAAAGGATAGGAATATCAAACATAAAGAAATGCATGAAAATTGAATGGAAATAGAAAAGTATGTTACGCCACAAGAGGAATATTAATTAAAACAAATGCCATTGAAATTCATTATAGCTATAGAGATGGGAAAAATGCATTGCAAAGAAAATCAAAACACATTGAATAGAAACAAAGAATACCAATTTCACCATATTGTATAGAGAAATAAAACACAAAACTTTCTATATATTTATATATATCTAGTTAAATTAAAAGACAATTTTTCAGTACATATTTTCAAACATAAGAGTGAACATAATAATACAAATTCCCTCCACCACCTACTACAACCTCTCTATCTTCATTAGTGAAAATAGGTTTTCATTTGACTCAAAAAAATGGGAAAACATCCCCATATCATTCATTTCTAGTCCAACATGAAGGAAGGTTATATATTGCTTGGCATGCTCATGTTGGAGGGTGATGACAATGCATATGGTGTGTCCCACCAATCCTAGGGGGTATTCGTTGAGGTTCTCCAAAGCTTCTTCCACTCTAGCTAGGTACATCGGCCTTATCAGGGACTTTGCAACTCTAATACCCCACTCCAACTTCTTGTAGGTGTGGGTGATGTTGTATAGGAATCAATATAGAAGTGTGAAGTTGTGAACATACACTTGGGAGAGGAATTTCTCCCCTATGATCTTCTTGATGAATCCTTTTATGTCACTCTTGACGAGAAACTTCTCCTTGAATTGATTTAGTACCAATTTCCTAACTAAATTGAATTATATACTCTCACTTTCTAGAAAATAACTCTTTGAATTGGCATCACTAGAAGTGCTCAATATCTTGGAATGATGAAAATGATATGTGAAAAGAAAAGAAATTACTACAATTTATAAAGAAAAAGGATAAATGTCAAGTCTATGAAATAAATTATGGGAAAGCCTCTTCGGTAGCAACTAGAAATGCAAGGAAACTACAATTTAACTTGAATTAAATGAAAAGATCATATGATGTGATGGATTAGCTAGATTTCTAGTTGAACAAGCCTCAATATGAAGATAAAATATTTTAATTAAACCAATTTGTATGAGCATTATCACAAGGAATATATAATTAAATGTAGAATTTAAAGATTTCAAGCCTCTCACATGTACAGGTAGCCACAAGACATACATACAAGAAATGGTGATGCACTCTCCCATCAAAATCAAATTCATGGGTGTTTATAGTTTTGACTACAAATAAAGCATAAGTTATTGAATGCACAAGATAGCTAAGAGGGGGGTGAATCAATTGTACATCAAAATATCAAAACCATCATAAACATTCATATCTACATCAACTTAATTAACCCTCAATCTGTTAGAATGATTTAGCATGAAAGAAAATAAGAGAAACTAAAACACATCAACACCATGCACAATAGAACACCATATTTATGTGGAAAACCTAAGAAGGTAGAAAACACGATGAGGATTAGATCACAATATAAAGTAATTACAACACCGAATATAAAAAGTCCCACTATCAAAGAGTCCACTTCCCAAAAGAAAGAAGGGTTCACTACCAAATTACATAAAATAAGAAAGGAATAATGTTACAGTGAGAAATCCATCTCAATGCAACAAAAAGTCCACCAAAACATCACAACACATTTGTAGCCTTTTTAAAGATTGTAGACACCCTTTTCTCACTACTTCTAGTACTCTAACTCATTAAATTCACATTGCACTTCACAAATTCACACTTCACAACTCTCCACTTTGCATTACACACACTCTACACACAATCCTCCATCACCAAACACTTATTTATATGTTCTTCAACCTTGAAAACATTCTCCAAGGCCAGTTATGTACCTCAGCAATGAAAATTCAATTTAATTTGGCACTAAACATTCATGTAGTGGGAATGAATGAAAGTAATCCACACCACATCTTAACTCATACCCAAATCATGCATATACACCACACTACCTACTCCCACAATCATTGAAGCAAATCCACAATTAGTGTAAACACCCAAAGCCAGTTGTACCTGTGTAACGACCATTAAAATTTAAGTACATGCTTCCTCATTTATCCAAAGGTGACTTGTGGAACACACATAAAACTTGAACATAATATGGAATATTCCACAAATACTCTGAGATCCAACAAATTCCTTCGCAACAACTTTCACCTAAAAAATGTACACACCTAGTACACTTAGACAACCTTCCATACATTGTAACTAAGAAAACCACCTTTTGGAGCACCAAACCATGAACAACTTCAACTAAAGATAAATATGAACCTTATCAGCACACTTCCAAAATTTCCAACACTAGAAACAAAATTGTGGAGAAATGTGGAGTGAAATCATTTCTCCCAGACAACGCTACAACATAGTTCACACACTAGTGAATGTAACTCTCTCTGTGCAATGATCCAAACCAAAAAATTTTGGATATAGCACCTATAAAAACCTTTGATCAACATATCTAAACCACACAAGTAGATCTTCAACATAGAAGAAATGCAGAGCAAAACCAAAACACCACACTGTACGCCACAACACTTTTACAACACACTATTTCCTCTTTTATTCAAACTTTCTCAAAAGAACTTGGAAACCAAGCACTAGAGACATATTATCATCATATTCCATACTTCCTCATCAACATTAAACCAAATACAACAAAATAACTTAACCAACAACATCCACAATTAGAAGCTTATCAAAGCAACATTAGAGGTTGACACTAGTAGCACTTACTAATGAAAACATAATGAAACTAATCAAAATATCATCATAACTTATCAATAATCACTAGTTGACATCAATTATAACACAAAAATAAGCCTATTGACATAAATTACAATATCAACTACTGGGTATGTGCAGGAGCATCATGGAAAAAATAGGCCCTTAAGTGGCAAAAAATTCAGAAAAATCAGTGTTAGGCAACTTGACGTAAACATTTGAATAAGTTATCTATATTATTTCAAAAATATGTAATAATAGAATATGTATAAAATTGAATGTAGTTTCTAAAATACTAGGTTTTTTTTTTTTTTTTTTAAATCTATTTGGTGAAAATTTGAAATTTCAATCTGATGATACTTAAATTTAGGAAAAAACAAGAAGTAGGTGTTTTGTCAGGCCACCCCCTATCATAATAAAATGATAATGTTTTTTATAATATTTTATATATAATTAGATGACTCATGTCCGGATGTGATGCATTTTTTTTTGTAATTTTTTTTCTGAGTAAATAATTAATTATGATTTTTTTATTACAACTTTTAAAAAATATAAAAACCTGTATGTCTGAACACCTTAACTTGGTCAAAACTTCATGAAATATAATTTTTCTTTTTTTAATCCTATAGTATGTGAAGCATAGAATGTTTCACATTCAAAAAATGTGATATTGTTTGAAAGCTATAGATGTTTTTCAATCAGCCTATCGATTAGGACTTTAGTCGTAATTCTAATAGAAAATGAATAATAATTATTTATTAAATTCAATGTAAAGCATAATTTATATTGGTGGAAAGATGAGAATCTCCTCTAAAAACCCTTTTCATTTCATCAATTTTGGGTAAAAAAGAAGTTAGCCACATACCCTACAAATGCCCATGATATTGCCACTTTTTGGCCCATCATGATCCTACACATACCCTACTCATACATGCAACAATCTCTCCCTTTGTCATTGATGGTAACACATGATGTGAAAAACCATCAATAACAACAAATATCTCTAATGACCAACATACTGGTCCATACCAACTTTCTTTCTTTCTCCCCCTTACATCATACTCTCCTTTACTCTCTCCCTTTCTCAACTAATCCTTTTTCACATTACTTTCTCTCTCCCCCTTTGACATCAATGGAAAAGGGAAACGTGTTTTCATCACTTTCTTCCTTTAGCATTAGACATACATACTTTATCTCCCAAAGGAAGTAACTATAAGGGACAATAACTGCTCTGCAACTACATAATCCCCCTTAGGAGTACGCAACAAACTGCACCAACTAGCAATAAAAGACAACACCAATCTACACCAACACTAATTCCCATTGACTACAACAATAATGTTACTACCTACTCCCCCTGAGAGGTATCCTCAAACATTAGTTTAGAACAAAGAATAAATATTGAAATCCATTGGATTGATGCATATCCTTATGCATTTAGTTCAAAGGAGGGGTAATAACCCCTAACTGCTACAAGAGATACTCAAAAGTATCATCCTTAGTGAATATATCAACAACCTGATCTTTTGTAGGAACATACTCAAACTTCACTTCATTCTCTACAAACTTCTCTCCCAAAAAGTGATACCAGATTGAAATATTTTTTTTCATTGAGTGCATCACTGGATTCTTTGAAATGTTTTTTTTAAATCAAAAGTGGATGAACCACTATATTATATTATTTATATTTAATATGTGCATAACCCTGATTCAAAAGGGCATACTGATAGGAAAGAATCAGAAGAAAACCTCTAGTTATAGCCCAAAAAGTTACATAATTTGAGTATGAAACTCAAATATTTACATTGCTACATTACTTTTCCTTACATATCATATTCTACATTTTGATATAACTACATTACATATCAACTACAATGCTTTGATACAACAACATTACATAGATACATTTTGACCATACTTTTCCAATGTTGCACCTTTGCAACACCTGAGTGAAGATTCATTTAAACATTTCCATTCTCCTTTCAAAAATTACCAAAAAGTCTTTAGATTTTGTTTCCATTCACTAAATTGCTAGCAACTGATCTTTGTTAGCCACCATCTACATCCTTAAACAAAATTGCAATAAAATTTAGCAATGTATTATGTCATGATTATTTATGAACCTCCATCATATCAAAATTCTCATATACACCATGTCCTTCACCATGATTTTCATCATGCCAAACAACAAACTGATCATGGCCTTGCATATCACCCAAATTATTGAAACCCACTTGAATAAAAGCTAGATTATGCTCACTAATCTTAGGAACCAACAAGGGAGCATCATTAAGATTAAAAAGATTTGAAATTTACACACAAAAAAACTGAAAATGAGCAACCCCTATTTGTGCATTTACCTCTATAATTCTTGAGCAATAGGCTATGTGTAGGATCATCATGGAACAAGCAAACCCTTAAGTGGCAAAAAATTCAGAAAAATTAGAGTTAGGAAACTTGATGTAAAAATTTGAATAAGTTATCTATATTATTTCAAAAATATGTAAGAATAGAATTTGTAGAAAATTGAATGTAGTTTCTAAACTACTAGGTTTATTTTAGAAAAAAATATATCTATTTGATGAAAAATTGAAATTTCAATGCAGTAGTACTTAAATTTCATGGAAAAAATAAGAAGTATGTGTTTGTCTGACCACCCTAACCACAATAAAATGATAATAATTTTTTATAATATTTTAGATATAAGTAGAGGACTCATGTCTAGATGTGATGCACATTTTTTTGTATTTTTTTCCATATAAATAATTAATTATGAATTTTTTATTACAACTTTTAAAAAATATATAAAAACTTGTATGTTTGACCACCTTAACTTGGTCAAAACTTCATGAAATTCAATTTTTTTTTAATCCTATATTATGCAAAGCATAGAATGTGACACATGTTTTGTATTCAAAAAATGTGATACCATTTGAAAGCTATAGATGTTTTTCAACTAGCCTATCAATCGGGACTTTAGTTGTAATTCAAATAGAAAATGAATAATTATTATTTATTAAATTCAAAGTAAAGCATAACTTATATTGGTGGAAAGTTGAGAATATCCTTTAAAAAACCTTTTTCATTTCATCAATTTTGGGTTAAAAAAATTCATCAACCACATACCTTACACATACCCATCATATCGCCACTTTTTGGCCCATCATGATCTTGCACATACTGAACACTACTTTCTACTACACCTTTGTTTCCAACCACAACCTAATAGAAATTATTTATAAGTGGTTGCACTTGACCTTGACGAGATATAGGTACATGAAAATCATGATCATGCATAAGTAGCACAAGAATTTCATGAGCCTTAACTTTTACCTTTTCAATAAATTCTGGCGCAAATCCAAAAACAAATTTTTTTAGCACATTTAGCATAAAAGTTGAATTTTGATATGATAGAGTCTTATTGATAGAAATGTATAACTTTTGAAACTTTTCCTTGTGAAGAAGGAAATGCCTTGGAAATAAACCTCCTACATACCCATGCCCTTTCCAAAAATCATACCTTTGATAGGCTTGTTGGAGATTATCATTTTGCAAATATACCTCATACACAACTTTACTAGCAATGAATTCAACCATATTGAAATCCTATAACAAATCCATAAGATTTGATAGAAAAATTGATGACAATTGAGAAGGATATATTAACCTTTTTACTTCTAGCTCTAGTATTACCTCTCCTACGACCCTTTTGATATGCTTTATGAGAATACTACAGTGATCTTTAAAAACCAAAGGCATCTCTACATCACCAAATTGCTCAAAAACTAGCAATTCCCAGCTATTAACTGGCATGGAAATTCTATAATTCCTTGGATAAAACTTCATTTGCCTTCTTTCACTCACCAAACAAGAAAAATTAGGAGTATTAATCTCCCCACTACCAGAACTTGACACAAACATTTTCTTTTTTTGATACCTCTCTTTCTGGCCTCCACTTCATTTATAATTTTATTTGAAACGGTCATGATTAAATTATGCTTCATGCCCTTTTTGGAAAATCTCTAAAGATCCTACACACCTTCTACTTATGTACCACAAGGAGTTAGAAAATTTGTGAAAAGAAACTTATAAATTGCTTGCGCTAACTTTTTAAGAATGTCTTTAGGTATGTGCAAGATCATCATGGAGAAAACAGACCCTTAAGTGGCAAAAAATTTAGAAAAATCAGAGTTAGGAAACTTGACATAAAATTTTGAATAAGTTATCTATATTATTTCAAAAAAATGTAAGAATAGAATCTATAGAAAATTGAATGTAGTTTTTAAAATACTAGGTTTGTTTAAAAAAAATCATTTGGTGAAAATTTGAAATTTCAATGCAGCACTACTTAAATTTTGAGGGAAAAATAAGAAGTAGGTATCTTCTGACCACCCTAACCACAATAAAATGATAATATTTTTTAATATTTTAGATATAAGTAGAGACTATGTCGATGTGTTACATATTTTTGTAATTTTATTCCAAGTAAATAATTACTGATTTTTTATTACAACTTTTAAAAATATAAAAACTCATATGTCTGACCACCTTAACTTGCAAAATTCATGAAATTCAATTTTTATTTTTTAATACTATAGTATGCAAAACATAGAATGTGATGCAAAGTTTTGGATTCAAAATGTGATATCGTTGAAAGCTATAGATATTTTTCAATCAAGCCTATCGATTAGGACTTTTAGCATTAATTCAAATAGAAAATGAATAATAATTACTTATTAATTCAAACTAAAGCATAATTTATATTGATGGAATTTGAGAATCTCCTTCAAAACCCTTTTTGTGTCATCAATTTTGGGTAAAAAGAAGGCCATCAGCCACATACCCATCATATTGCCACTTTTTGGCCCATCATGATCCTACACATACCCCTTTCAATAAACATAAAATATTTGGATAAAGACTTTATCTAAATTTAGCAAAAATCCATATTGCTTTTGATAAACATTTTATTTCATTTTGTACCATCATGAAAATTCAAGCTCTGATCTCGCACAATTTGAAGTATTGTGCTACATCATATTGTTAACACTTGTACACCTGCACAAATCAAAAAAGTTAATGCAAACCCACTACTCCATTCCTTTATAATTTCATCATTCCAATTTGATTCCCTTAGAGCATTTAAAAAGCATATAATATTCCATCCTCAATTTTGAAAAGCTTAGAGGCACATTTAGAAATAAAACTTCACAATCTTGAATTTCAACATGATGCAAGTAGATCACACAAACCTTGAAGTAACTTCAATACCACATTATACCAAAAACTGCACTACATTCAACTTGTCTTGCTTAACCCACCACCTATACACATTTTTGATGCAATTCCTTATAACAATATGAATATAGTTGTGGCACTTTTATTTTGATTTCCAAAATTTATGGGTCTAACACACATGTAATTTCAATTACATGTGTTATTAAATGTTCAATATTTCATATTTTATATAGATCTACTTAGAAATACCACATGCAATTTTCAATTACAAGAGCATTTACAAAACCAAAAATAGATTCATATCAATATTCTTATATTTGTAACTTCCTTTACATATGTGTAACCAGCATCTAGGTAAGTATTTTCCATAGCTATTGCTATTATCAAACACAATTGTAACCATTAATTATAGATGGTCCCAAAACATCTCATGCTTATAGATATTATTCACCACTCATTGTATGTATTATTATAAGAAATGGAAAAATAGATTCCTCATATTTCAATGATTGATAAGAAATTACTAACATTCCTCTTGGTTAGTAAAGCTTCTAGAGACGGATGCATTTTTCTTTACTTGGCCATGAGAGTAACTATTTCATCTACTTGATCCACACCCATAATTTTCGCAATTCAACCACCCTATTTCCTTCTTTGTATGAGTGCAAAATTTGATAATTATCTATTTTATCAAGCAAAGACCAAATTTGTTTAACAATAGACTCCAATTTCCAATTTTGAACCTTACGATCTCTACATGCATTAAGCAAAATTATGAATCTCTTTCCCATTCATCAAAGGAAGTTTAAAATTGTCCTACCAATTTCAAGCCCCTCTGAGAGCTTGAGCTCAGTTAACATTATTAGTTCCATGTACTAATTTGAAGATTTAGCACATAAAACTAATCCTTCTTTATGATCTCTTATAATCACCCCTACTCCAAAAAGACCTGGATTTCCCCTAGAGCTCCATCAATGTTCAACTTAAAAATGCTGGATGGAGGTAGCCAAACAATGCAATCTTTGTCCACTCTTTGGACATGTTGATGACGACTACCTTGAAGGTAAAGAAATGAAGTCCAAATGCGTCAACATGCTTGAATTCCATTTAGTAAAGAGTAAGCCTGCTTTTTTTACCTTACTAACATATGCATTCTTGTCTCGGATATAGACCTTTCGAAGAATAACAAATTTGATCAATAATCAATTACTCTTTTCCAAAAATGCATCTATTCCTTGCCCAAAAGATTCCATAACAGAGGATGGAATAATACACCAAATACTTGAAAAAATGAATATTTATACAAGTGTGCCAACTAGTAAAAGATTCCAAATAGTGTTTGGAAAAACTATCACCCATTTCATTTTACTAATCACATACATCCAAAAATTGTGCTATTGGACACAAAATGAAAATATGATTAATTTCTTCCAATTCTTCCTCACAAAACACACATTTAAAAGAAGCAGCTATTCTTAGCTTACCTAATGTAAGAATTTTATTTTGTATTTCTAACTAAGGAGAAACAACTTGCTTTAGGTAATACTTATGTGAATTTTAACAAAACTTATATGCTCTTTGATCTATAATTTGAGGGCTTGAGAATTGATGTATTCCCTCTTTAATTGTGTAACCACATGTTCCTTTTGACCAAATTAATCTATCAATTTTGAATGAGAGATAACCATTCTTTCTTGCAAAATAGATGAGATATGGAGTTTATGATTGTCATCTATTGGCTCATTAGGAAAATATTTCCACTAAACTTTACTATCAATACATCCACTTGTTGGACATGATCTATTACTTTTGCACCCCAATTCCCTGACATTATAAATATAGAATTTTCTCAAAATTAAAATCCATAGCTAAATTATGATAACCATTCCATGATCCTTCCAAAATAAGGCTTGATTACCATCAATACTTCCCAAGTTAAATGTGGTGAAATAACTTTTCTACAAAAACTAAGAAGTTCCACATTGAACCTAAAGGCATATTTTCTATAGTCAAAATTCTACATGGACACTAATAATCCAAATATTTAGTATGCATGAGATGACACCATTTTGTAAAAGTTTTTAATACATTCACCAAACCATTTTGGCACCTATTGCTTGATTTATTTGTAGAAAATTATGAAGTCCTACTCCTCCTTTAACCTTTCTAAACACATTATTTCCAAAGATATCAAAGATATTTTCTTTTATCAAATTTCTAGACCACAAAAACTTTCTAATAACTTTTGAATTTGAAATATGATAGATTTAGGAGCTTTTAAAACTGCCATAAAGTAGTTTGGGGTTGATGAGAGAAAATATTTTACCAATAATATTCTACCTGCTAAAGATAACCATCTCCCTTTCCATGACAAAATTCTAGATAGAATACTTTGGATGATTTTTTCAAATAAGTAGTTTCATTCTTCCCTACAAAAAATGGAATCCCAAGATATTTACATGGTAGGTGAGCTTATTCAAAACCAAGCAAACTCACTAATCAGTTCTTAATGGTAGTTGTTGTATTAAATACATAGATTTTGGATTTTCCTTCATTCAATTTTTTCCCTGAAGCTCTTGTATACTTATCCAATAAAGACTTGATATGCAAAGCTTCAGTCATTATAGCTTTACCAAAAAGTAAGGTATCATCTGCAAAAAGGGAGTGGGTTATTGATACATTAGTATTTGGAATTAAAATACCTTGAACAAGCCCTTGATCATGAGCTTTATGAAAATATATACTCAATGCTTCAGCTAAAATGATAAATAAAAAGGAGATAAAGGATTCCATTTAAAAACCCCTTGAGAAGATCCAAAAATCCCAACTGTTGATCCATTTAGTAACACAGAAAACTTAGCACCTAATAAACATGCCATTACCCACTTACTCCACTTATGAGAAAAACCAAACTTCAATAACACCTTCTTCAAAAAAGTATAATCACCTTGATCATAAGCCTTTTGCATATCAAGTGTAATAACCATGGAGTATATTTTATTTACAACTATAGAATGTAATGTTTCATGAGCAACAATTGCTCCTTTAGGTGTTTCTCTACTAGGAACAAACTCCCATGTTCCTCATAAATGATTGATGACACTAAAGGATAAAGAAAAAGATATATGGCCTTTGTAAAGATTTTATATATTGTATTACAAAGGGAAATAGGTCAGAAATCAGAAAAAATATTGGTGTACTAATTTTTGGGATAATTGCAATATTAATCACATTGAATTTTTTTAATATACCTTCTGATTTCCTTGATTCCTCTAGTGCATTTAAGATGTCTACTCCAATCAACTACCAACACTTTTGAAAAAAGAATGGCTATGAAACCATCAGGTCCTAGAACTTTATCAGGAGCCATAAAAAATATCTCATCTTTTACTTCATTAAGAGAAAAAGGAGACACCAACCTTACATTATCTTCAAGAGATATCAACTTTGGAATATCCTGAAGGATCTCTTTTCTCTCCCTTAAATTATCATGTGCATTGTTATTTGCAGTTAATAAGGTAGAAAAAAAATTGACTCCTTCATTCTTAATTTCTTCCTCATTAGTAAGCAAAACCCATGACTCACTATCATGAATGGAGAAAATTGAGCATTTAGCTTTTCTAATTTGGGTTGATATGTGGAAAAAAAAATTATTCCTATCACCATCTTTCAACCATAACTCGCTTGATTTCTATCTCCAATAAACTTCTTCTCTTAGTAATAACTCTTTCCATTCCTCTTATAGCTTACTTTGTTCCTCAAACAATACACTGTCAAGACCGTTAGCAATGATTTTATCATTTACCTCTAATAACCTTTTAAAAACCAAATCTTTCTGCTCAAAATCATTCTTAAAAACATGTTGATTCCAACTTTTTAACTATTTTTTAACATAATCCCATTAAAGGAGTTTAGGTGAACTCTTTAAACACCCTAGAATCACCTACAAAAAAAAATAACTTCCACAACAAAGAAATGGTAGAAATATCATGCTATCATTAAGATGCAAGAATGCCAAATTGAATATGAGATGATTACAAATGTACAAAATTCCTTGAATATATAGACATGAGTGAAAACCTAAAATGCAAAAGATGTCACTAATGTCACCAAGTGTTAAAATCACACTACATGTGAAAACATTTGAACCCTATCTAGGAAATGATAAAAAGATAGAGATAAGTTCTAGAAGGACAACTCATCTTCTAGAAGGAATCTTATCTCCTACAAAAAATGAAGGGGGAATCACCCCATTATTAAATGATTTATTAAAATCTAACCTAGGACTAAATGATGCATGACCTAAGTTAACTTACGCTAATGTAATAATTAATTAATTACACTAACAACCCCCCCCCCCCCAATAAGTTCAACTTAGGGAGGAAAAATGCAATGATTATGGAAGAAGAAGAAGAAGATGATGATGATGATGATGTGTCCTGACTATGAGGCCATGTTAGGTACCCATGTACATGAAGATGCAAAAAATATCCCACAATTGGAGAAAAGGGGAAAAACCAGTGGGAACAAAACCACTCTCCAAAAAAGGAGATGAAATAAAAAAATGTGAGATAGGATGGGAAGGATGGAGGACTCCCAAATACCCCCAAGGACATCATATATCACATGGATACTATAAAATACCCCCCATAGGGAGGAAATAGAGAGAATATATATCCCCCCTCAAAAGATGTGATCATCTGTAGGAATGGTAAGTGTCTAAAGATAGAATAGGATCCAATGTCGACAAACAACGTGTCTCCCTTTCGGAAGAAACAAAACCAAGTGCAAGTGTAGATATGCTTCCCATTCTAGATAGGAATTGAAGAAAGGAAGGATGAATGTAGATGCCAATGATGTCTTTCAACTCTGATTAAATGTCTCCTTTCCTGAAGATGAGGATGCCACAATCAATGAAGAAGGTGACAAACCTAGACGATGCAAAAACTAATGTTGAAAAATATCCAAAGACTGAGATATGATGGAGACTTGAAAGCCCCCCCTGAATGAAGTTTCCTCAAAACCATTGAAAGAATTTTGAAGCAACAAATGTGTCCAAACCACAAGTATCCCACTAGGAAGAAGCAAATCCAATGGTGGATGTTGAAGAAACCTCAAATCCTTAATGGAATCATAAGGAAGAAGTCTCATACATGAAATCTCTGAGGAGAAACTAAATGCCTCCAAGACAGTCTTTGGATTCCCAATCAAGGTTGATACAAAAGAATTTGGAGACTCAAGAGAACTCTCTAAAGTGTGATCTGAATAGAGGAGTGATATCCCCTCAAGAATTTCCTTCAAAGCTATAGAAATAGACAAGTCAGTGATACCTAAAATGAAGCCATCCTATGATGCCATGTCTAGAAAAATGAATGTTTCCTAATGAATGATGATGGTGGAATCCTCAATCAATGAATCTGGACAAGGAATCACCAGAATCTGATGAACGGTTGCGAAGATACGAGCCTTTATGTCCAAATTAGGGTTTTTTCTTTAGTTGGATGTAGAAATTTCTACAACAAAAATTTTGTAGAATGGATGTCACCACTGGAAAGTGATCGAAATTCCCTTTCTAAAGGTATCTTGTTTGTCAATTTTTGACACCGTGGGTGAAAGTTATGATAAAACAAAAAAAAGGCCTATATTAGGCACTTTGCAGGCTAACAAGGTGCAAAATATTAGCCCCCTATTGCAAATAGGAATGTACAATGGAGATTCTATATTGATCTACATTATGAGATTAGATTGCTTATCTTTCCTGGCAAAGGTCCTCCATTGAAGACTACAGCTTCAGGGATCTTGTGCATCAAGAATCTCAACACCAATTTCTTGCTCAACTGATACATCCTAGAACCTTGGAAAAAAGTTTCACTCAACCACCATTGCTTTATCAAAGAAACAAGATCAGGATGCCTAAACCACATTGCCTCAAATTTGAAAGAGGATTGAAATTTAGATTTTACCTTTTTTGCTACCAAATTTAAAGAAATAGCAAAATGATCTAAGGCAACAAAAGGTAATATTTTAGATGTTAAATCAAAATCACTTAAAACCCAATTTGGGGAAATTAAAAACTTGTCCAATATTTTTGCAATTTGAAGAAAATCTTTCCTCATATTTCTCCAATTAAATCCCTCACTTTTTGGAATTACATCCACTAAAGCATTATCAAGTGGATAAAAATAACAAAATCCTCCATATCTTTCTTTGTAGGACATATGCCACCTTTTTTCTCTAATAAACTTGTAATTGCGTTAAAATCACCCCCAATAAAAAAAATTTCTTGCCCCACCCCATCTATCTTTAGTTTCAAATTTTCCCACAACAACTTCTTACCAATTGTACTAGTAGGACCATAAACATTGAGCAACTAGAAGGTTAAATCAAAATGAGTAACCTTCATTAGTTTCCAATTACAATCAAAAGAAACATTACTAATGCATATTATTTTTTCATTCCATAATGTAATCAAACCTCTTGAGGCTCCTTGAGATGGAAAATGAGAAGCTTTCCATTTGTTCAACTTCTTAGAAATAGTTTGAAAAGACTCATATGAAGTTTTGGTTTCTTGAAGAGTAAAAACATCAGTCCTACAAGCATCTAATTGTTTCTTAATTTGGAATCTTTTGTTAGAGGAATTTAAGCCTTTGACATTCCAATAAATTAACTTTATTGCAACTTGGGAGAGCAACAAGCTCTCCTTGGCCATTTTTGTTTCAAACCTACTCTAATTTTACCATCTAAAGTTGACTACAAACCTACTGCTATTTCCTCTTGTAGCTTAAAAGCTAAATATTTCCTACCTCTTTTGGCAGGAAACTTTTTGCTTGAGCAAGGGGACAAAGGAGACTAAGATATTGATAAAGAACCTATCTCATTAGATACCTCCCCTTCCACAAAAACCTCAGAAGCAATATCATCAATCATTTTCTCTCATGCAAATACTAAAGCTTCATCAACAAACATCTCAAACTCCATCTCAAAAGCCATACTATAGGAAGAATTACTAGGACCAAGTAAGGTCGACTAAGATTGAAAAATGCCATTATCAAGTTCATGTTGGTCATAAAATATCTTTAACCTTGTTTTACTTTGATCAGAAAGACCAAATGTTATCATTGAAGTGCATTGGTTCAATTGTTGGAAGCTATCAAATGTGATTAGAGGACTAAAGAGATTGAGAGAATGAAAAAATATTTTAATAGGAGACAACAAAACATTCTCCAATCTAGATACAAAAGAAACCACCAAAGGACTTTTATAAAAGCCAGAAGCCTTGACACTTAGTTCTCCACTATTATAATGAAGAAATACATTTTTTTATTGTAATTGATATCTATCACGAACACATTCTAACTAATTAGAATAAAAATCTTGATCATCTTGAACTTACTCCAAAGAGGTAAAGCTACCACAAGAATCCCCAACTGAATTCAATGCAAAAAATTCTTATGAACTAAAATCAGTAAGGAATTGACACCACTTGAAACAAATGTCAAATACCTTTGAAACAAAAGACATATCATAAAAGATATAAAGAATATAAATTGGTTCATCATTTACAACTTTGATATCCTTCAAGGTTTTCCTCATCCACAACACCTATGTGAAACAAGATGTTGATGCAATGTATTTTGGCTTTGTAGTAGATAAAGATGTTGAATCTTTCTTATTTCTTAGCCAATACACCAATTTGTATCCAAGAAAGAATGCACCTCTGCTTGTACTTTTCCTATCATCCACACAACCTTCCCAATCTGTATCTGTATAAGAACTTAGAGAAAAATTAGTATCCTTTGGATACCACAAACCATGTTCTGAAGTACCCTTTAAGTGTCTAAAATTCCTCTTCACTGTTGCAATATGTGACTCTCTAGGATCTTCAAATTTGAGGGGATTTCTCTTCACTATTGCAAATATTTGATATAAGGGATTCGTTGCACACAGGTCTCTCCTTTCTCAAGATATTACCGAGGAACGAACTACCCTTATACACTTCAGAATGAATGAATTAGAAAAAATATAAAGAACTAAGACTCATATTTTCCTTGGGAAAAAAATGTCACAAACCTTGAGAGAGCGAAAATAGAGATTCTTGTCTCAAAAGAGGGAGCTCTCAGCCAAAAGACATTAGCACAATTTCAAGATGCCAGCACAGAGTGTTGTCATAAAAGGATGCAATGGCATCCCAAGTGACAAAGGACTTAGGAACTCGAGAGGATAGAAATAGGCTTCACTTCTAGGCTCAAGTCAAAAGCGTATTGAATGAAATGACTAGTTAGGAAACCAAAAACTTGAAATGAGTGCAAGAAGGATTTAAGAGAGCTCACCTTTTTGGTTCTTCACTCCAAGGTCCTTTTCGTAATCTACACACAACAGAATGAAGAGAAAGTTGTTGGGTGGTTTTTTAGGGGTCTACCTCAGTCAGACCCCCATTTTGGTGTTCCCACCTCCATAGACAACCAAGTTGGAAAGGAATGTAAAAGAAGTAAAGTGTGTGGTGAAAGCAATACCCACTCAAGAGTAGAACCCACACCACAAGGTGCTAATTGAACAAATATGAAGGGAAAGTGAGAGAGAGAGAGAGAGCATTACCCACTAGCCTAGACCCTCTTTGAAGAACATGGATGCACCACTAAGTGTTTGCTTGAGAGTTGTTGTTATTGTTGGGAGGACCTCACTCTAACATGGCTTCACTTGTGAGAGATCTTCTATCAAAAGTGAAGAGAACTTTGAATTGGAGCAAGTAATAAGAAAGCTTGAGTGATGTCTTCCAACCCCCAAATGAGAGCCAAAAATGGGTTTTTAATGCTTGCAAGGGTGACAAAGAGCTATTACTTTTGGAATGTAACCACTAGGACACATGTCTCAAGGGTTATTATTCCATATTCCACAATTTTTAGTTAGAAAATTGATAGGATGTTAGCATGTCGCGTAGATGTTTGTGTGTCATGCATGCATCCAAAGCCTAGATTCTTGAGACACATATCACTATGCTTCTACTGCTCAGCCACAATTCTGCGTGGAGTCAGAATCGTGAAATTTTGACCCATGGGATTTTTTCATTAATGTTGGAAGGATTTATAAATGCTAGGAAAAGATGCCAAAATATGGAATTTCCCCTAGGTGAAATTCAATGATATTATATTTTCCCCCACTTTAGTGGACTCGATTTTGAAAAAATCAGCCTCACTAAAGTAGAAAAGAAAAAATTTCATCCAAATTTTGAATTTTATGGATATGCATGTCATCAAAGAGAGACCATAGTGGCCATCAATGTCGAGCTAACTGGTACTAAAGGTGCCCCCAACATCCAAGCTCAAAAAAAAAAGAATGGCCTTAAAAAATTCTCAAAGTCTTCACCTACAAAACTTGAATTTTGGGTCAGGTTTGAAAAATTAGAAGAAATCGACCATAGAAAGTGGAATGATCAAGAAAAAAAGGTCATCGATTTAGAAGAAAAATATGATCAAGAGATGACCTTACTCCCCCTCTTTAGTTTGACCCTAGCTTGGTGGGGAAAATTCAGGAGAAACCAAGGAGCCACAAGCTCTACGAAAATGGGCCTTGAGGGGCCTATATATACCTAGGTGGGCCCAAAGAAGGGTCATTTTCACTATTCACTAGGAGAAAATTGTTGACTTTTGTGAGAGAAAATTCAAAAAAAAAATTGAGTAGGAGAGAGTATGAGGTGCCGAGGTTGGAGCAGCTATGTGAAGACATCATTGAGGGCCATAAGGTGGACCAGGTAGGCTTCTAAATTTGGTGATTTTTAGCCCTTTTTTTAAGATTTTCTAAACAGCGAGGTGCGTAGGCATCCTCATTTAGTGCCTACATCCACTTTTTGCATTGTTGTCCTCGATATGTGTTGGAGTCTTGAATTTACATTGTAGTCTCGAGGGCACACTAGCATCCTCGAGGTAGTAATGGTTTTCAAGGACACATGTCTGACGGACAGAAATCTATTTGACTTGCAAAGGTCTTAGATAATTTTTCCCTATCTTCACATTTTGTAGGAGTACCCAGAGATTCAAGAGAATTTGAGAGGGAGAGCATTATGACTCTTTCATGATTAGAGGCATCATTTATTAGAGGATGAGGTCACTCCTCTACAACAGGTCAGTCTCTGGCACGTGTTTACCTTGCGAGAGATTAGGTACCATGAGAGGATGCTGACAACCCTTATGGAGCGGTGGGATACCACTACATCATATTTCTAGTTTCCCTGTGGAGAGATGACCATCACACTCGATGACATCTATTAGATCCTCAAGCTACCCATCCATGGATGGTGGGTGGCTCTTGATACATGATTGGTGTGGAAGTAGAGGGAGGATGTCCTCTACTACACAAGGAGGATTGATGGCAGTGACAACATGGGTCATATCTACACACACTGGTATGACCAAGCGAGGACCACTACACCATTGCTCCACCGAGTAATGGTCATGACCATTTCCTTTCGGATCACGATTGATGGGTGAGGCTCACACCTACACGGGGGCCTCGTCCATACTATTAGAGAGATGGTAGAGCATAGGACTATTTTTTCCTAGGGGTGCAACATACTAACAAACCTCTATTAGGAGCTAGGCTAGTACATGCATTATGAGTACTATAGCCTCACAATGTGAACACTTTTACAGGTGTGATCCTTTTCCCACATCATGTGCACCTAGCCAGTTGGTTTTCCCCACTGATGATCTATCACATGCCCATGGCCCACTGGTATGACATGATAGGACAGTTGAGGTTTGGATACCTATAGTTTTGGCATTTATAGTTTGAAACCCTCACTATGGATGAGGTTTGATGGAGGCCCCATTGATTTTTCAAATGGATGGACAATGACAGGTACCTAAGGAACCTGCAATGAGATCATTTTTTGATCGGAAGCAAAGATTACATTATAGTACCTTATTATTGGAGTCAAGTCATGCAGTAGCATGGCCGACCACAAAATATACTAACAAATGTGCTCACTTATACTAGGGCCCACAGGAGCATGGAAAAGGTGGGGGATCAACCTCACCCTTCTATTACTAATATTGTCCCCTTAGATGATGATGAGTCTGATCATGATCAATTGCCCATAGTGGCGATGGATAATGTCTGAGTGGTGGTGGATTTTACACAATATTGGGAGAGGCATCATCTTGCTCCTATGTTTGGTGAGGGTGTCCCAAGAGGCGATCATGGTCCATAGGGGGACTTGCCACCCCAGCCTCTGCAAGATAAGAAGAGAGGAGTGGGGCACCACAGCAAGAGGAGGCGGCACAACTACAGCCAAGGATGGTGAAGGAGGAGGTCAGATCCCCCACCAACTACCCCCATCTCTTCAACTCCACTAGCTTCCATTATAGTAGCAATGACATCTCTAGCATCACTAGAAGCGACCACTGATGCTAGTCGCACAGGTCCTAGCACCGATCCTCACCCTAACCTTATCTGGTAGCCAAGGGACCCACGTATATAGGATATGTTGCTTGTGTTTCCATGCTTTCAGTTTTCTATTTATGATATATGTGTATATATGCCATATGGTAGTGATACGTCTTTCTTTCTTTGTGATTGCAGAGGATGCATAGGGATTGGCTAGGCTTATTTCTCAGTGTATTTCAGAGGTCACTTTTGACGTGTTGATCTAGGGGTCAGTCCTTGATGCATACTGACCAACATCTGTGGGACATCATGCCCCCAGCTTCAAGCCAGTCATGTGCTTGAGGACCACATATGAGGAGTGGGACACAAAGATCATGCAACTTACTATGGAGTTGGCGACCATCCAAGGGCAGTGTGATCAATTGTCAGGGGAGTTGCAGATGACACTCACTAAGCAAGATGTGATAGTGAGGAGGGCTAACATTGTTGAGCAGGTGTGTGATTCCCTTCAAATATATCTCAATAACCTCAATGGGTAGTCAACAGTTGTGTTCCTAATGAAATTTTAGTGGATACAAGATGAGTTGCAACAGGCAAAGCTAACCATCTCTTCCTTATAGGGGGAGATTAAAGGGATGTGGGTAGCTTTGTGTGCTTCACACTCACACCAATCATGCTCCATGACCACCATCCAATCCCTCCCATAGCTACCAGAGCAGCCACCAAAGCTAGAGGGCTCTGGGAGCCATGCACCATAATGACTCATCATTAGTTTTTGTACATCATTTTGCTAGCGAGATACATATACATATATACTTGTAGATCTTTTGTATAGGCATATATCCAATAGGCACTCATTTTTTATAGTAGCATCCAGATACATGTACATGACATTGATACATACATGCGTATATATATATATATGGATACATAGATTTTTATCTCATGGAATTTATGTGTTTGGATATGTATTTTCTTTTAATTTTTTTATGTACATTTTCTATGCTATGGATGTTATTTGCTCATATGGATGTATGTTTACATTAGATGCTAATCATGATTTAGTAAACACGCATGGTTGTATGTTAATTAAATATAGTGGTAATCTAATTGTCTTTAAAAGATGTAATGTGATGCATGATACACATACACATACACGTGGTCACATCATAACACAAAAAAATTCCATAATGTGTTAATCTCAAGTAATGTCAACATATGTAGTGCTATTGCCCTTCTATAGAGAGAACACCACACAAATGACACATAGAAAAATACACGTAATATCGGTGAAGATGCATCACATTAGCAAGCTATTTTAAAGGTGTTCCATCCATAGATGATAATCCATAAGCACCTGAACCATATACAAAGATCACAATGTAAGGGCCCAACCGAATAGGACTGAATTTTTCTCTCTGATTAGGTAGTGCATTTACATTTCTCTAGTTTTCATAGAAAACTAGATCTCCTATTTTACAGGTCCTAGGAAGCACATTTTTTATTATATTGTTTAGATAACCACTGTTGATAAGCTTTAAGATGTTTGAAGGCCTATAAACGGTGCTCATCAAGAATCTCTAGCTGATGGAAACGGTTAACTTGGTAGGTTTCATCATCAATTAACCCCTTCAGGGAAACCTGTAAAGATGGAATTTCCAACTCCAAAGGCATGATAGCTTTGGCACCATACACAAGGTTGTAAGGTTTCATTCATGTATCCATTTGAACACTAGAGTGATAGGCCCACAAAGCATACATTAATTGAATATGTCAATCCTTACCATGCCTATTAACTATTTTGTCAAGAATAAGCTCAATATTTTTGTTAGATGCTTCTACTTGACCATTGGATTATGGATAATATGGTGTGAAAACCTATGTTGAATGTGAAATTTCTTGAGGAATTGCTAAAGTTGCTTGTTCTTGAATGGTGTGCCATTGTTAGAAACAAGCATAGCGAGCAATCTAAATCAAGAAATCTTGTTGTTCATGAGGAAGCTATAGATAGCTTTAGCATTCGTGGATTGAAGCAAAATTCTTTGACCCATTTCATGAAGTAATTCATAGCCGTAATGATAAACATATGTCCCTTAGAATATGGAGGTGATATTTTTCTAATAATATCCAAAACCCACTTTGTGACTGGTAAAGGAGAAGTTGTATTTTCTAGTTATTTGATACGTGCATGAATAAGATGACCATGTTGTTGACATTGAGGGAATTTCTTAACAAAATCGAAGGAATATTGTTCCATAATTTTCCAATAGTACCCCATGTGTATCAGTCTTCTTGCCAAGGATCTACCACCAAAGTGTCCACCCCAAGAGCCTGAATTTGCTTCCTTAAGGGCAAGGGATATTTCCATTTAAGTGAGACATATGAGAAGCAAGTCATTATAGGCTTTCTGGTAAAGGACATTGGATAGAATAAGGTAATGCACTGAAAGCTTTCTTATATGAGTGTGATCATTCTTTGTTGCATCATCGGGAAAATTTATGATCTTTAGGTAGTTACAGATATTAAAAAACCATTCTCCAAAGTCCTCATGGAAACACACAAGGGATTCAGGTTCGGGTTGGTCGGAAACTGTAGGGGTCTGGAGGACTTGAACCAAAAAGAGGTATTCTTTCATGTCTTCTTCTGAAGGTACCAAGGAAGCAGTGCTCGCCATGGAATCAACATGTCTATTTTCTCTCCTAGGGACACTATCTATCATGAAAGAGGAGAACCATTTTAGCAAGGACAAGGTAAGGTCTGAATATTAGGACAACTTACTTTACTTAGCTTGATAAGTTCCTATTATTTGATTCACGATAAGTTTATAATCACTTAGAATATGAAGGTGCTTGATTTTTAATTAATCACAACATGCAAGCTCACAATAAGGGATTCATACTCAGCAATGTTATTGGTACAGGGAAAATCTACTCGAAAGGATAAAGGAATCGGTTTACCTTCAGGGGATATTAGAACTAAACAGGCTCCAAAACCAGTTTCACACCTTGATCCATCAAAATACATCTTCCATTCAAGGTCATGATCAACTAAGAAGATATTTTCATCAAGAAACAAATCTAACCCCGAGAAGGAGTGAGACAAGGGAGTGTTTGCTAGTTGATCCACAACCGCTTGACCCTTTATTGACTTCTGAGTAATGAACTTTATGTGGAACTCAGAAAGAAACATAGCCCATTTCGCTAGCCTTCTAGCCAAGTCAGCATTAGAGAAAATATGTTTTAAAAGATCTATTTTCACTATGATGTGCATTTCAACATAGAGAAGATAGTGTCTCAACTTCTGCATAGAAAAGATGATAAAAAGGCATTGTTTCTCCATGGAGGAATAATGAGTTTCATAATTGACTAATACACAACTAATGTAATAGACTACTCTCTCCTTCCCTATGTCAGCATACTGAGCCAAGACAACTGCCAAAGCATATGGTGTTGCATCAAGGTAGAGCAGAAAGGGTCTATCTTGCATTGTTGGCATCAATATGGGAGGATTGGCCAAATAAGTTTTGATTGACTCAAAATCTTTTTGGCACTCTTCATCCCATATGAAGCGAACATCATTTTTCAATAAACAAGTGAAAGGGAGGGTACGGTAAACCAATTGAGCTATGAATCTTTGAATTTCCTAAATCTTCCCCTAAAAACTTTGCAACTCAGTGATATTCTGTGGTGGAGGCATGTTAACAATGGCATCAATTTTATTTGTATCAACCTCAATCCCATTATGAGAAACTATAAACCCTAAAATATTGTTGGCATCAACATCAAAGATGCACTTATGGGGATTTAGTTTCATTTTATAAATCGAAGCCTTTCAAAAATAAGATGAAGGTTCTTCATGTGATCTTGACAAGTTATCTATTTTACCAATATATCATCAACGTAATCTTCTAAGATCTTATGGATAAAATCATGAAATATTAGGGTCATCGCTCATTGGTAAGTAGCTCCCACATTCTTTAATCCAAAGGGCATGACCACATAATAGAAAGTACCCCACAAGGTAGTTTGTCTTGTACTGATCATCTAGATTCATACAAACTTGATTATAACTCGAGAAGCCATCCATAAAAGATAGTAATGCATGGCTTGTAGTCGAGTTGACAATCATATCTATATTAGGAAACAAAAAATCATCCTTAAGAGAAGCCTTATTAAGATCAAGGAAGTCGATACATATACAAATATGACCATCAAGTTTACTAATGACAACTATATTCAAAATACAAGGAGAATAGTCAATTGGATGGATAAAACTAGCTTTCAATAGTTTTTCTATCTCAGTATTCACCATCAATGCTACTCTAGGATTGATCTTTAAGATTTTTTGCTTGACATGCTTAGAGTTAGGACATAGGGCGATATTGTTAACCACTATAGACTCATCAATACTAGGCATATCCTCATACGTCCAAGAAAAGATATTAGGATGAGAATGCAAGAGATCAGAGTGTTAGTCTGCTTCTTCTAAAGAGAGACACTTCTTGATTTTGATCTCTTTTTTTAAGGATTTAGGATCCACGGAAACTTTGACAGTATCTCCTTTAAGTAAGGAAATATAATCCTTGGGATGAGATATCATGACATCATTACCAATGTTAGATAGAGGATCTTCCTCATTGATACTAAAAGAAAACTCCCTAAAATATGCTTGATTGTGCAAGCAATACAAGAACCATTTCTTGTGATGATAAGGAGGCCAGGGGGAATAAGAAACTATGAATTCCTCTAGTGATTCATCCAAAGAGAATACATCAAGAGGGACCTTCTCATCCTGTTCCCTTTCCTTTATTGACTCAAGATGAACCAAGCTCAGTGGCACGGCTGAAATCATATTAACACTCCACCAAGGCTTTTGCTTGGACTATTCTATAGAGCATCCCAAACCCAGATAGTGTTGTCATGGATGGAACTAGATAGGGACCTAAATTCCTTGTTTGATGCACCTTAGCCATTTCTAGCCATAGCCATATTGAGAAGCAAGCTCATATCCAAACCCACAATGAGTTTGCAAAACCTCCAGAGGTGGTGGTTCCACGTAGAGTGTTTCATTCCACCAATAGAGGTCAAACATCTCTACAGGAGTACCCCGACCTTCTTTTCAAGGCTAACAAATATTGAACTCCTTCACAAGAAGAGGATTACTCTACTCAACATAGGAAGATGTGATCTCCTAAACAATATCTCACTTCTCCTCCTCCTTGGGAGCATCATCCATCTTTGGGTTAAGCTTACCTAGAAGGTCTATGCAAGAGGGATTTGACTTGTATTATGCAATAAAAATTTAGATAAATTCAAGGAACCCTAATCATCGCCAAGGAAAGCATTCGTTTGAGAAGTAGATGAGGGAGACTCAGGGTCTTCTGCTTTAGGGGGTTCTTTATTTTTGATACTTGCTCTAGGAACAACTTCCACAGATGGTATCAATGAAGAACAAGACATAACATTAGTTTTCAAAGAGGGAATACATTTCTTGAGAGTAGATACAACCAAAGCATGATTGACAGCCACCAGCTCACCGAGGTAAACAACTTGGGGATCTAATTTTACTGTAACTACTCAATTATTTGCAAAAAATTTCAAAGAATAGAGTAACGTGGAAGTCACCACACCCATAACATGAATCTAAGGTCTCTTTAGGAGGAGATTATATGGTAAGGGGCCAAGCATCACATAAACCAACATAGGTAAAGTAATGGGGCCTAGCTACAAAGGTAGTATTATTGTACCTAGAGCCTGGCGGTCAATGTTATCAAATCCACAAATGTATAAGGAGGAAGCTTCTAAGGAAGATGAATCAATTTTAATCTTAGGTAGTAGGTCCATACCACAAATGTTGAGAGTTGAACCAGTGTCAAAGAGGGTATACCTAATACAAATATTGCTAACATTAATTATAATCATTAGGGGATCTGCTTGCTTCTACACATCTGGAGGTGAGTGTTCTTGCGAGTGGAACATGATATTCAGCAAATCTACATGAATACGAGCCAACAACACATTAACATCCATAAGCCTAGCAGAGGTAGGAAAGAGAATCTTTTGTAAAGCCCAAAGCAGTCTAAAGTAAATCCAAAAGCAATATCTTAGTCGAAGTAACTCAAAGTTGCTCAACAAGATCACAATTTCCCAATGCTTTGATCACAAGTTTCGGTGCTAAACAAAGGCTTGGTTGATAGGATGGTAAAGGAGTAGAAGCAAATGGTTGTGATGTAGAAATGGAAGGTTGTTGATTTAAGTTTTTTCTATTACTCCTTGTAGGATATGTGTGACCAATGACATTATAAGACATGGAGTTGGTAGCTTTCACGAATCTTGAATAAAGATATGAGGAATTGCTATGAAATAAAATTTGACAAACAAAGGATTAGTAGGGGTCACATAAATGAAGGGTTTCTTAGGGCTTGGAGGAGCCACAAAGACCACCAACATATTTACTAACTCAACCTATTGCGAGCAAATTTGTGCGGGAGATTTACTAATAAGGGAGAGCACTTCTAAGAATTCATCTAGAGTGTCTTCCAACATATCAAAAACTTCCAAAGAATAGTCATTATCACAAATGTACAACATTGTGAAGAAGTATTTGTCGTTCACATCGGGTTCACCAAAATGTGATATAAGAGGGATTCACTGCACAAGGGTCTCTCCTTTCTCAAGAGATCACCAGGGAACGAACTACCCTTATACAACTTAGAATGAATGAATTACTAAAATATAAAGAACTAAGACACAAATGTGCCTTGGGAAAAAACTATCCTGAACCTTGAGAGAGTGAAAACTAGAGATTCCTATCTCAAAAGAGGGAATTCTCTTAGCCAATAGACATCGGTGCAATTCCAAGATGTCATCATGGTGTGCTATCATCTAAAGGGTGTGTTAGTGTCCCAAGTGACAGAGGACTCAAGAACTCGAGAGGACAAAAATAGGCTTCACTTCTAGGCTCAGGTCAAAAGCATGTTGAATGAAATGACTAGTTAGGAAACCAGAAACTTAAAATGAGTGCAAGAAGGATTGAAATGAGATCACTTTTTTCTAGACGTTTAGGTATTCACTCCAAGCTCCTTTTCATCATCTACACACAAAGGAATGAAGAGAAATTTGTTGGGTGGTTGTTTAGGGGCCTGAATCAATTAGACCCCTTATTTTGGTGTTCCCACCTCCAGGGACAACCAAGTTGGAAAGGAATTTAAAAGAAGTAAGTAAAGCATTTGGTGAAAGCAATACCCACTTAGGAGTAGAGCTCACACCACAAGAAGCATGTGGTGAAAGAAATACCCACTTACGACTAGAACCCAAACCATGAGGTACTAAATGAAAAAATATGAAGGGAAAGTGAAAGAGAGAGAGAGAGTGTGTTACCCATAAGCCTAGAGCCTCTCTAGAGCACATGGATGCACTATTGAGTGCTTGCTTGAGAGTTTTTGTTGTTGATGGGAGGACCTTAGTTTGGCATGGCTTCACTTGTGCGAGCATTGCTATCTAAAGTGAAGAGAACTCTAAATTTGAGAAAGTAATAAGAAAGCTTGAGTGATGTCTTCCAACCCCAAATGAGATCCAAAAAGGGGTTTTTAATGCTTGCAAGGGTAGCAAAGAGCTATTACTTTCGGAATGTAACTGCTAGGACACATGTCTCAAGGGTTATTATTCTAGATTTCACATTTTTGACTTGGAAAAATGAAAGGATGTTAGCGCATCATGTAGACATCTATGTACCGTGCATGTGTCCAATGCTTAGATTCTTGAGAAATGTGTCACCAAGCTTCAACTTCTCAGCCACAATTCTGCATGGAGTTAGAATCATGAAATTCCTACCCATGGGATTTTGTCATTGATGTTGGAAGGCATCATAAATGCTAGGAAAAGATACCAAAATATAGAATTTCGCCTAGGTGCAATTTGATGATATTACAAATACAAACTAAATACATGATATCCGGTCTAGTAGCAGTAAGGTATAACAATCCTCCAATCATTGATCTATACTTTCTTTGATTAGCCTTAGGAGATTCATCGTGTTACTTAGCTTACAACAAATAACCATAGGAGTACATACCAATTTAGAATCTTCCATTCAAGACTTCTTTAAATTTTTCTTGAAATACTTTGATTGTGAAATAAATATACCTTTCTCTATTTGATTAATTTGAAGTCCAAGGAATAAATTCATATCCCCAAACATAGATATCTCAAACTCTTTTTGCATCTCTTCTAAAAATCCCTTGCATATAGCTTCATTTCCTCCACAATTGTATCATCAACATACCCAACCATAATAAGGATTTGATCTTTATCAACTTCAAAATAAAGATTACTATCTATAGTAGCTTTATTGAATCCTTATTGTATCAAGAACCTATCATACTTTGCATACAAATATTTGGGATCTTTCTTTAGTCCATAAAGTTCCTTCTTCAATCTACATACCATATTGGATTTGTCTAATAACTAAAATCCTTTCAATTGTTCAATGCATACTTCCTCTTCAAAGTCATCATTCAAGAATGCATACTTCACATCCATTTGATATACTTTAAAATATTTTTGTGTTGCAAAATCTAGATACATATGATAGCTTCCATCCTTGCCATTAGAGAAAATGTCTCTTTAAAATCTATTCCTTCTACTTGTGAGTAGCCCTTATACACAAGCCTTGCCTTATTTCTTACCACTTCTCCATTCTCATTCAATTTTTTTCTGGAATACCTACTTAATTCTAATCCAATTCTTGTTTGTTGGTCTAGGATCAAGTTCCCAAGTCTGATTATTTTCAATATGTATTAGTTCTTCTTCAATAGCCTTGATCCAATACTCATCCTTGTATGTTTCAATCACTATTTTAGGTTCAACATTAGAAAGTAATTAACATAGATTTACTTGTTCTCCGGCCATAGTAGCTTTTCTCCTTGTAAAAACACCTTTGTTCTTGTCACCAATTATTTTATCTTTAGAATGATTCTTTATCACATACTTAGGAGTCTTAGGAATTCTTTTCAAAGATTCTTCCTCTTCAATTTGAACTTCTTTTTCCTTACCTTTACCTTTGTCATTTTCTTTGCAAGAGGACTCATCTGATTCATATCCATCTATCACCATTGAGTTGTTTTGTAAGTATTCATCCAATTTGACACTTTCACTCTCAAAATTTTTCTTCAACCTATTGTTGTAGCATTAGTAAGCTTTTCTTTTCATAGAATATCTAAGGAAGTGTTTCATAGAAAAATGGCTCATTGACATTTTCATGGTCATTTAGGTCTTGCTTTCTTAGTATTTGATCTATTTTTCTTGATTTAATTATGTAACATGGCTTACATATTCACATTAAACTATAAACATTCAATTTATTGAAGTCTTGTAATAGTGTTGTGAAGTGTTGTAAAACATTTCTACACTTTTCTAGACATTATTTAATATAATTCATCATAATATCACCTTTTTATTCATCATCAAGTCCTATTTTGAAGTTTTGTAAAGTCTTGTAACAAATATTCTTGATTTTCTAGGCTTATTTCCCTTATTTACACCTTCATTATGTCTTTTATGACCCCTTTATACACTTATAGGTTGCATTTAAGTGTATTTTTCAATGTAAACCTGACAAACAATATTAAATGCAAATTAAATCCTAACACCCTTTCACAAGCCTAGGGTGGGACCCATTTTCCATGGGTGGAAAATCAGTCCCCCTTGGCTCAAGATTCAAAATATTTCAAGTTTTCTTTTGGGTTTTTATTCAAAATTACTTTATGTCGGCCTGTGATGTATTATCAGGCTACTAAGGCACAAGAGTGAATAAATAAGTAATTTTCTCTCATTATTCAACCCCCTAACTCATCTAAAATCATTCAAGATTTCATTCATCATTGCATTAAAGCATTTTACATCCTTTCATCAAGCATTTATCAAGTACTTTGGAGCTACCATTGCTTTATCTTCAGATTTCTCCAGCAAGTGTTTGGTAAGTAATAGCATTTTCATGTTATTTGTTTATCATTTTATTTCATTCCATTATTTTATCAAGGGTTTGATTACCAAAGTGGGATTTGACCAAGGAAAATCCCTATAACCTAACACTCAACAATTTTTCCCCTCTTGCATGTGTGTTTGCAAAGTTTTGTATGCAGATTTATCAAGCAAAAGGGGATAGAAAGGTGGTCAATAAGTCAACAAATCATTTCAAGTCAACATCAACCTATTTCAAGCTTGGAGAAAACCTACTGGTTGTTTTATGCAAATTTGACTTCGACAACCCGACAAGAATAGAATTGCAGATTTGGGCCCACAATCTCTATAATTGAATCTATAGAAATCTAGGAGAGGACTGATTTTCCATATGTGGCAAATGAGTTCCACCTTAGGGTAGAAAAAGTGAATTCCAGATTCCAGTTTATGGCACTCAAAAACTAGTTTCCAGTCGTTTTCATCATGAGCAGGACCGATTCAGCATCTGTGGCAAATGAGTCCCATTGATGATATTTAGTAATTTCAAAGAACATTCAAATCATTCTAGATTCATCATTCTCTATCTAGGTGAACTCTGACTCATCCTTCTCTCTTTTTGTTTTGCATTTTGTTCATACTTTTCTCATTCTTGCATACTTCATTATGTTCTCAAACATTGCATATTTCATTCATAGTTAGTCTATTGCATTACTTAGTCGTATTCAAATGATTTCATTTATCATCTTGCATCCTTGTTTGAGTGAGCCCTTCAATTTTGGTATTGGTTGAGTGTGGCCTAGAGGATTCTGTCTCTCTCCTTTTAGGTGAAAGATCCTAAGAGTGTAAGAAGACATAGAACCTTCCTCTCCCATTTCATTTCCATAACCCAAAATTGATGGTTCATTTTGGTGAACCTATATATTAAACATCTCTTTCTGATTTGCACTTTCATTTTCATCCCAGGTCTAATCTACATCAACATTGCATTAGAAAAAGTTTTGTTTTTTCATCCTAGAGTTTCTTTAATTTTTCTAAGTGAAAGACTCATTTAGATTTCATTTTTGCATCATATATCATTGAAAAAACTAAAAATTTGCATTTGCATCCTGCATTGGCATCTAAAAAGCATAAAATTCACTTTACATTTTCTAGAAAACACAAAAAAATATCCTAGTTGGACTCATTCACCACAGAGGGTGAACCAGTCCCCCTACTCATTTCAGATTGCATTTTCAAACATTTTCTGGGAATTTCTTGCATTTTTGTTCTCTGTTGTTATTTCTTTGTTTTAGTATACAAAATTCTTGTTATTTTCATTTTGCAATCCTAGATTACATTGCATTTACCTTCACCCCATCCTTTGTGGAACTTGTATGAGTGTTTGGTGTCCCATTGATAATACTTTGGTGAGACAAAGTTTTAGAATCATGGCTTCCTACAATAGCACTATCATTGTGGACCTTGGGATTTCAAGATATCCTACTCCTAGTATGGAAAATGGTCCATTAGGCATGAAAAATACCACTTTTGTGCCTTCACCCTTCCATCCAATGAATGTTGACACACAAAAAAATTATATCCCGCAAGAAAAAATCATTAATATTCATGAAGATTTTGCACATTTACAACAAGAATTGTCACTTGAAAACATCTTCACCATGCTATACCTACTATAGAAAACCTCCATCATTTGATTTAAAGTGATGAGGGCTTATGATTCATAAAAAAAATTGCGGAAATATATAATAAATGTATCCCTTCAACATCCTAGCTAACAAACATAGATCTAAGCCAAGGAGGACCTCACATTCCTCCTCCTTTAACCATAGCATCCATACCTATTAGGATTTAGGTGTATCAACCTTGTAAATCCTTTATTTTATTATTCTCCTAAAGTGTTTTGTACATTTACCCATAAGAGGTGAAAGCTGTTTGACCAATAGTGGTGAAAGACTATGTAAATAATGTTAGATTCCATTTATCCTTTTGGAAAAGACAAATTAGCTAGGAATCCCACCTTGGAATCTTCTAAATAAGTTTGTTGGGTCAAAATAGGGTGTTGTAAGAGCATCTATGACATGCATGCAAGTTGTCATAAGATGCTATGATAGTATGACAGATTCCCTATGAAGAATATGCTATTTTTAGACCCGAGGCGCCCATGCATAAAGATGCCTTATGAAAGCTGTAAGAGCATCTGTAAGAGGCTATTTTTGGTATTTTTTGACCATTTCAAGGAGGGAAGTGTGGGTTTTTATAGGTGTTATTTCTGTCTATTGTTTGGTGGAACCACGGTGGTTTTCATCCTCACAAATCTCTATAAATTGGGGCCTTGAGCTAGAGTTATTAAGATTGAAGAATTCAGTTTTGCAGGGTAATAGGGTGCTACTGGATTTTACAAGAATTGATAAGAGAATTATATTTCTGCATGTAATATTTCATATTATTAGTAATATACTTTCCTCTCTTTCGGTGGTGGATTTTTTTTCCCTTCGGGGTTTCTCCACGTAAATATGTTGTTGCATGTGTTATATTATTCTATCTCTCTCTCTCATTCTTTCTTCACACTAAGGCTAAGGTTAATCTACATATTATAGATTTGCATTCACACATTTAAGTTCATATTGCAAGCTTTCACCTTGTTTTTTCAACATTTGGTATCAGAGCTAACAGTTCTGTTAAGGAAGGGACACTTTCCTTTTAGAGTGTTGAAGGTTTTTTGCTGCAGTGGGAGCTTTTGTGTTGTGGGTTTTGCAGATTTGTGAAAGATTGCATACCATGGCCTCCACCTCACATCTAGATATTGAGAAGTTCAATGGATATGGTTACGAGATGTGGAAGTTGAAAGTGGAGGACCTTCTTGAGGAAAGAGATCAGTGGTTACCAGTTTCAGTTGAAAAGAAGCCATCTACTTCAACCTTGTCAGATGAAGATTGGAATAAGTTAGACAAGAAGGCTCGAGGGACTATTCGGTTGTGTCTCACAGATTCTATC